>VWPU01009391.1:0-48610 GCA_013398955.1 Callaeas wilsoni
CGGGGCCCTCGCCGCGCTCCCGGCACGGCTCGGGGCGGGGTCCCGGCGCGGCTCGGGCAGCGGCCCGCACCGGGCAGCCTCGGGGCGGCGGCAGAGCTGCTGCTCTCCCGAAAACCGCCGGGCTGCTCAGAGGAGCAAAGCGTTTTCAGCTGCCGGCCCTAATTAGAAGCAGCTACTATATAGCTTTGTCTCTAAAAGTACCGCAGAACATTGGCTAACAACGCGTTGTATTTGTTTTAAATACGAAGAATTGGCAGCAACGAGACAGGCAGTGTCTGTCTCGCGTTAGGTCTTTTCTTAAAGCTGCCCTCTTCCCTCCGAAGGCTCTGTGGCTGTGCCGAGGACGGCAGAGAAGGGGCTTCTCCCGGGGGAGTGCCGGAGCGAAGCACAGCGATACCTGCTCGCAGTGGTGGGGTGCTGTATCTCCTCTGTCAGGTTTCTGCTGTTGCTGCTCTGGCTGGAGCTAACGCTTACCGTGGGAAAGCTTAGGCAGAAAAAGGAATAGTACCAAGGAGGGTTTAACGCCCCCGCTTTAAATGCCGCCTGCCCTCCATTTATTTGCTTTTAAAGACTGTGAAGCAGAGACACTCGTGCTAAGAAAAATTTAAAAATTGCGGAAAGCTAAACATTGCAGCTTGAAGTCTGGTCCAGGAACTCTTAATCTGGACCTAGCATTATAAGTTGTTTGTCACCTCATCAAGTGGAAGGGGTTTTGTTTTTGTTTTTTTGGGTTTTTTTGTTTTTTTTTTTTTTTTTTTGCGTTGAATGAAATACCTTTAGCAGTATTTTGCAGTGCAGTACTGTTGGTCTCTGGAGGAGCAAAGATCTGCTCCACACCGAGACAAGTGGTTGCCCGAGGAGCCGGGGCAGCTGCGGGCGGGGTGCCTGGGTGGGGCGCAGGGGCTGGGAGTGCCAGCGGAGCTCCTGAAGCCACCTGAATTAAGTTGTGTCTGATTATGCAAAATGAAGATGTAATAGCATCACGTGTACTGCGTGGAGAAGCCTGATTTAAAGGTATTTAGGGGTTACTTTAGTGTTTTGCATAGGACCTTGTACTTTATTAGGATTTGTAGGCACGATGAGAATTCAGACAAAATACACTTTTTAAGTACTGATGGCACTGCTGTAGCGGGCCTGAAATCTAAAACTGTTGTAACGTTGGCAGTAAGGAGTTAGTAAAAGCTTCTATTTTTATTGGCTGCACAAGACTGTGTGTGTAGCTGATGCCTGTGTGTACCTCAGGTGAGAAGCGAGTGTCACTTGAGGAGAGTGGGAGTTGGCATTTGGGTGAGCACTGACTGTAAGCACTCAAATATGTATTGCTTTAGAAAACAGAGTGTTAGCTTACTCATATCTGCTCATTTTTGTAGCCCCTTAATTGTATTTTTTTGTTTGTTCAGCTTGGAAATGACAGTTGACGGTTTTATACTCTGTCTTGTGTTCAGTTTTGTATGAAAGTGCTTGTCTTTGTGCTGTGTTTAAAAAACATATGGAAAAACATGGATATTGACCTCAGACTTCCTTTTAATGATAGGTATTTAACTCACGGTGTTGTGACCCTAGCTGAAATTTATTTTGACTTACTGTATTTCTTTTCTCTTGAGTCACTAATTCTTATGCATTAGTTGGAAGAAATAATGCCAGAATTTTAAGCTAAGCGTTTTACTGCTATACTCTTACTTTAGCAAAATTTAATGTATTTTTTGCTTGGTATCACAAGATGGCCTGCAACTCTACACTGGGGTAACTTCATGCATAAAATGATCTGCTTGTAACTATACAACTCCACTTTGACAATGCAAGTTTTTACATTACAGGGTACCTTTTAAATGAGTTATTTTTTTCAGTGGAATCGAAATGTACTTTAAAAAAATCTGCTATGTTTATAAATCAGATTGGTTTCTTAGTTGGAAAAATACTCAGTGCTTCTCTTAGCGACTGTAAGAAGTATTAAACTTTAATTGTTTTAACAACTTGTGCTGGGCAAGTAAGGATTACTATTTTAAGATCTGGCACAAACTCAAATTCATTAAGAATTATCTTAAATCTAGGTTAAAAACACAAGGAAAAACAGTATTTGTGGGCCTTCAAAGCCAGGGGTCTGAACAAGATAAAAATAAACTCTCGGACGCGGTTGTGTTCTAGTAGCAAATCCTCCATGGTTTCCTGTTGTTAGCATCAGTGCAGCTCCAGGAGGCAGCCGGAGCGCTCGGGTGTGCTGATGGCAGCAGGGCAGGAGAACCCGCGCGGCTGCAGAGCAGCGCAGGGAACGGCTCGGCTTTGCTGGCCACCTCACTGGGCCTGAAGCTCCCCTTGTTAGTGCCTTCACCTCCCGCAGTGGAATTCCTCAGCGTTAACGCTGGGATCTAGATCATAGCTTTTCAGAACATTTACACTTACGTATGCAGGCTTTGCTAATTCATTGAAGCAAATTTGATGATTCTGTGTCAGGCTGTTTTAATATCTCCTTGACTCTGCCCTCTTAAGTTGTATCTCTTCATGCTGGTTTTTGGTGTTTTAGGCTGATTCACGGTTCTCGGTTTTTTTTAGTCGTTCTGGAGTTTTATACTGTGTGCTATTTTGGATAAAGTAAAAAACTGAGCATAGATGCATATAGAGACAAATAAGGAGCCAGAAGAAAAATTAGGGGATAAGGAAAGCAACTCATGTCTGGTATTTATGTGGTAAATATTAAATATGGCAATTCTGGTATTGAAATGATATGTATGCTAATTAAGTGGTTACATCAGGGACAGGATAAAGGAAAGATTTTCTTTGATTGGCCAGTATTTTCTAATTCTTTAAATTTGGTGGCTGATTGTTTTTCAAGCAAGGTTTTTTTTAAAATAAATTTTTTTTTTTTTTTACCATTCTCTGAAATGAGTGTGCATTGTACAGAATGCATATGTCTTGATTAGGCTAAAGCACTTGGTGTTTTTCAGTGTGTCTTGGCTAAACAGCATGCTCCTCATTATGTTTCTTTTGCTAGCATCATATGAAATAATGTAAATTAATAATAACAAAAAGAATGTCAAATCGTGTAAGCCATCCTGTGATTAGAACTGTTTCATTCCACAACATTTTCTGTGCTGTGGGAAATATGCTCCCCTTTTCTGCTTTCTTACTACAACAGAAAATTTTGATTATGATTTGAGGGTGGTATTCAACAAATAGTTTTATTCTCATTGGTGTGTGTATCTTTGTGGTCAGTCTGCAGCATATTCCTTACGGTATGACCACACAGGACCTAAGATACTTTGGTGAACTGCTTTGCATAATATTCTCTTAAGGGTTAGACCAGAGTAGTGAGAACTGGCAAGTCTTGTCTTCTCTAATTCAGTTGAATATTTTCTGAGAATTTGGCTGTTGGCTGCCAAATTTTCCTGTCTCTAATATTTAACTTCTTTGTAGGTAACATTTCTTAAGCAGTAATCACCTGAAGAAAGGGGGCACATAATTGCAAAGTAGCATTGCTGCACTTCATTAGTAATAGAAAATTGTTGCTGTTTATTCAGATATGGATACTTTTCAGAATTAACTTTTTGGAGTATGTCATGCTTTTTTCAAATACTGCACACTTATGTTCGCCTCATGAACAGTAGGAGGGTTTATACATTGAAGTTGTGGTTAGACTTGCATTTTTGCTTTATAAAGTACCCTGTCTGACTTCTATCAAACTGTGCTGCAATATCCAAGGCAAGAATAGATGGGTGGAACTAAAATTGGGGGAGGGGGGTAGTAACTTTAAATATTTGGAAATAAAAATGATAGATGATGATATGTTTAAGAATGTTCTCAGCATGAGCATCTGTTCAGTGTGTATGTTTCTGTACATCTGGAGCTCTTTTCGTGGTGAGCGTAAAGTGTACAAATAGCATTAACATAGAATATTTAAGAAAATACGTCTGGTTATTGTCATCTTGGGTTATTGTGCTGTTAAATTGAATATGTAGTGCATTTGCTTTGATGCTAAAGGCTTACTAAGCTTTGGAGACTGCAGTGTAGCTGATAATGAAGTTCTTGGCGTAATGAGAGGAGGCATAGTGTGATTGGCACTCTGAAGTGGCTTCTTTGGAAATTAATTAAAGAGTTTGTGCTGTCTCTTTAAAAAAAAAACCAACCAGGAAGGATGCTTTTCGACTTTGGATGCACGTTCTGTTGTTCCAACCCCTGCGAACCCCTTAATAGCAGTTGGCAGAAAAAGAGTTTGAATACCATGTCAGAACATTTTCAGTCTGTAGAACCAGTCTAGCCATCTGTTTCTCACCTCTTGATAAATATTTAAAACAGAAATTTTGCTGAGGGCTTTTTGTGCTGAGATTTCATGATTAAAAAGAAATGGCTATAGAAGATTTAATGATACTATTGTTGTGAGCTCCTTGGGGCCAGAAGCACACCATCTTTTATAATTAAGAAACCACTGGCACTGTAGAGTAGTATTTTAGAAATTAGTTATGTTGAACCAAAGAAAGATCAAAGTATATTTGGTGATGAGCTCTTTTTAATCTTTCCTTAAACAAAATTCATTCTGTGCCTAAACCCAAGTTCTATTTTTAAAAATATTAAATAACTTGGTGGCATCTGTAATTTTTCAAAAGCTGCTAAAAATTTTCTTATGCTTTCAGTCCCGCTTTCAGACGTCGTTTCCTTCTTGCTTTAAAATCATAGTGTCTTTTTGTAGAAGATAAATCGTGTGGTGATGTTGTCTAATCTTAAAAGTTGTCAAGTGTAATTATATATGGAAAACATCCACAGAATGTAAATATGAAAGAGTTAGCTTCAAAAAGTAGATATTATGTAGTGTACTTCTGTTGTAGTAATTTACTGTATATTTGTTCACTAGATTAGAAAATTTATTTTTTAGCTAAGTAAAAGTTTTTTTTCCAAGCAAAGAACAAGTTTTTTCTCTCAAAACTGAGAAACCTTTCTTGACAGTTAATGTGACTGTGGTTATGTAGTTACTAGCATTGTTAATACAGATAAAAACCCACTGTAAATAATTCTAAATATCAAGCCATATCCCATATGGAAGTTCCTCTGTGCTTTTGAATCTTAGTATTTTGTAAACTTGCTTTCCAATGTGCTAACATGTACTCTGTTAAAGGCAATACTCTATTTAGTAGGGGGATGTTTGAGAGATGGAACATGGATTTTTTTTTTTTTGGTCCCCAAATTTCTCCATCAACTTAACCCAAGGATTGCAAACAGTACTCTGTATAGATTCTCTCTTCAATCAGTGCTCTTGCTGTTGTGGTCTCCAAGTGTGTGCAAGGAATGTGTCTTGTGGCTGAAGTGTAAGATTACAGCGTTTTCCAGATGCATGGGATGGCTGCACATTTCCCCTGGCTTGGGTGACATGCTGGATAAAATGCCTCATTGCTGTGAGGTTCCAGTCTTCCACAAGGAGTGTTGTCCAGCTTACCTCATCCTTGGGAAGACCTCTGAGATTTCCAGCTAGAAAGTTACGTAAGGTTCAAATACTTGCTTATTGAAACTGTAGTTACTTTAGGCTTTGGTGTGAAAACAATTGTACTGAGTTTTAGTTGGAAATGTTTGTCCGTATTTTTCCAGCAATTGTCTGGTTTATAAACATCTGACCTTTTAACCGGTTTTTCCAGGAAGGGGTGTGTCATTGTCATGAGACTTTATCAGTTTGGGTTTGATGTTGAACATAATTTAATTTAAGAATGCGTACATGTCTCTGACTATCTATTTAGAAAGTGGGTTTTTTTGAGTTTTGAAAACTTTATCAGCTGATACCTATTAAAAAGGCATCTGTTTTTATTTATGGCCCCACTTGTTTATGTACTTGGAAGTGTCTATGCTTTTCAATGAAGTTTGTGCAAACATACATGGGAGTTTACTAATCTGGAAATTCTGAACACTGGAAAAGTATTGCCATCTTGTAAAAAATGTATGCACTATCCTTGTTCATAGTACGAGATCTGAGAGTTGCCTGTATCAAGATTCTAAATGCTGTAGCTGTCATTTGATTTCCTGAGTGAGGATAGTAAAAAGGTTGTTGGAGATTGCAGGATCTTTTATCTCAGACAAGCTGAGGATTTCTTTAAAGAATGTATCTGTCAAAATAAGGATCCTTTGGAATGGCAAATCCCTCAGAATTTGGGATGGAGAAAAGCACGAGTAAAGTCTTCTGGCAATGTGCTCATGAGCTGAGGGTTGCCCAAGTAGATAGGATTTGTGCTTTCAGCTCTTTGCAGTGAAAACTGGAAGACAGGTTTGTGTTATTGCTTGTGTAGAGTAGTCACTGATGCTGTAGACCTACTGAAAAAAATCTAAAATATCTAAAAGTTAATTAGTGTTATATTTAAATTAGTTCTTATACTGCATTGATCCGGGTGAGACCCTCATTTGTTAATATGGTATCTTTAAATACTTCAATCCTTATATTTGCAGAGCGCTTTCTAGTGTTCTTGGTAAAGCCAGTAATTGAGTAAAATAGGGTGTTTTATTTTTTTGTGGAGGGGAAGTTATTTAACACATTTCAGATTAAATTTTCGTTGTTCATGCAACACATGTGCATACTTTATAAAAAACTTGAATTCTTTTTGGTAGAGAAAAGAATTCCCTGAAGTCCAGATATGTTCAGCTTTTTCCATGCAATGGTGAACAAACTGTTCAGTGAAAGCTGAAATTCCAATCAGATTGTTTCATTTTGCCCCTAGTGAGTTTACGTACCCCAGTCCCAGTGCTCTCTTGGCAGAAGGTTGAGAGGTTGTCTTCAGATGTGTGTCAGTGCTTCAGCTGGATGGGAAAAGAAGGAAAAAAAAAAGTATTATACTAATAAAAGCCTTCTGGTTTTCATTAAAATGCAGACCCTCTACACTGACTTTGTTTATGGAATTATCTGCAATAAATTTCTGGTTTTTTTTCAGCTACAAGCTCTAGTCTAAGAGGAGAGTGGCAGGAGTATTACATTTCGTGCTAGGTGACTAGAATAGAAAAGGGCTTAATTTCAGGTGTACTGAATTTTCTGATAATTTCTACTCTGTGGAAGTTTGAAGTAGTTACATGTAAGATTCATGAATACCTTTTCTTTGATTTTTTTGTTTTATTCAGAACTCTGCTTTTGCTTTGTCATTTACAATGAAAAGGGCATTAGACTGATGAAACTGCTTTCTGGCATCGTGGTTTGTACATTTGTCTATAGTTTTATTACTGTTTATATCTTTTGAAGGAGAAGTGCAGTCTTACTGTGAACTAAAAAGCTAATATTGCAGGACCTGAATTTTTCTTGGGCTTTACTGTGGAACTCTTGCGTCATCTTGGGCAAATAAGCTTACTTTTTGTCCCTGTTAGTTTGGTTGTAAAATTGAAATGCACTTTGTTTGTTTGTTTTAATCAAATTAATACTGTAGCAATATTTGCAGAATACTTTAACATTCTTTAATGTGTAAGGGCAGGGTAATAGAGTGTTTTAAAATGTTGAAAGTAACCCTTGCACTTTTGCCCTGATTTTGGTGGGCATAGAGTTAATTTACTACTTAGTAGCTGGTACAGTTGCTGTGATTTGGATACTCACAAATGTTTGTTCCAGAGGCAAGTGCCGTGCGAATTGCTTCTCCTTGGCTGGTACACAAGAAATAGTACAACATGCTTTTCTGTAGTTCCGTATTAAGTAAAAGATACCTTTTTCGGCATTGTGCAGTGAAATGACATCCACTGGATTTGAGTTTGGAGTTAAGTACAGAGTAAGAACTTACTAAGTTCTTCAGTAAAGAACTTCTGAAATAGGACAGCAATTGCACTGGGGAGTTGAGAGGCAGCCTTAACTTTTGGCATATTTGAGGTAACCAGATGTGAGTGCAGGTGATGAAGATGGGTGTGCCTTTTGGATCTCCATCTGCACTGTAAATCCTTTGGAAAGAGAGCGTTTGCTGGATTCTTTCTCATGGTGGATGCCCAATTCAAGTGGGTGTGAAAACCTCACTTTGTATATTCTGGTTGGTAGAGTAATTGGAGGGTGTTTTCTTGGAATGTGGGTGTACTTCTTGTGCGCTTTGTCTTTACCCCAGATGCCTCATTTCTTTCAGAGGAGGTCAATAATGCTTTACTTTCCTAATAATATCTTCAAATAAGCATTTGGTCTAGGTGGCATGGGTTTTCTTGTCGCAGTGAGTGGGAAAATAATTGATGTGTGTGAACCCCAGACAACACCTGTGCTGCAGTGCAGTTGGCTGTCTCTACGGCAGGGGAATACTCTGGAAGAGGAAATGGTAATATTTATAATATCCCGCACTTTCAAATCCTTACAATAAATGGATGAAGTGTTCCTGTTTCAGCTATCTGTTATGGAATCTAATTGTCCTGCAGTTTTTCCCCGTATTTATGTGATGTCAGTCACAATTAGAGGTATTTAGGTATTTGACATTTGTAATCAATCGTGAGAGTATATTTTATGTTTGCATTTATGTAGGACCTAGTAGCATTAGTCACATAGTGTCCTTGTGTTGTGCTGCCTTCTGCACAAACTCAGTATAAAGAGCATCCCCAATTCAGTTAACGTTGAATTCCAGCAGGGGCCAGGTCATGTAGTAGGTGTGCCAAATGAGAGTTGTGCAAACCCCAGTATTGTTCAGCACACTGGGCAGAGATCTCAACTGCAGCCTCGGAACTGCTCCTTTTGATGAGCCTTGCAAGCAAAGGGTGGCAGTGGGGCAGACCTTTGTCGTGTTTGCAGGGGATGAGCACCCAAACAACCTAAAGGAATGCAGGAAATACTTGTTGAGAAGTACGAGGGAGTGTTGGTGTCTCAAGTGAAGCAAACAGTAATTCTTTGGTGTGATGAGGTGATCAGCTGGAATCAGCCAGCAATGCCCTTGAAAGTGAGGTTAAGAAGCTAATGTCTGATGGGATAGAGAAGGAAGAGAGAATTGTGGTTGAAAAATCTGTGGGTGAGAAGATAATCTCTCAATACCAGAGAAAAGGATGTGGTGTGGTTGGGAAATGAGATGGGTAGAGAGTGATTTAGAAAGAGACTGATTAAAAAAAAAAAAGTTCAAATTTGTGATTAGTAAACAGAAAACTGTTTGAAGGTCCACTAAGGACAACTGATAAAACAATTTTGTTCTGTAGAGTCAAGCATGGGTTCCCTCATACTCCTAATATCTACTTTATTTAGACCCTAATAGTGCAGGTACTCATTTACGTATTTAATTTTACCAATACTTGTTCATTTTTTGAGCAAAGATACCACAGAATCAGTGAAACTCATTAATGTGCTTGAGACTAAATACTGTATTAGCAGGAAATTTTCTAAGCAGTTTTTTGTTTTTGAGAAAGGGAATATTTGCAAACTAGCTCTACCTGTAGCTTGTAGTTGATGCACAGCATTATTTAAATCAGCAACAATTACTGATGTTATTTTCTTTAATTTAATGGACCTTTTTTCAGCCTTACGAGTTTTGATGGCTATGAACTGTGAGTTAGAAGAACAAGGATGTATACTTGGATTTATGAATGGTGAAAGTTTTATTTTCAGAGTATTTATAATTTATTTAATTAAAAACTTGATCTCAGTAACTACGGTTTTTATTATCTGGGAAATTTGCTAAACAACAGATGATGACATTCGAGATCTGTGCAATATGGTCAAGGTATTAAAAGTTTGTTTGGAGGAGGGCAAGAAAAGGATGAACTTGACTTGGAAAGTTCATCAGCATGTTGTAATAAAATGGTAAAAACCAGACTGGAATATCTGGTTAGGTCTCATGTCTAAGAAGATGACATGTTTAAAGAGGAAAAATTAATTTCTTGAAAATAAATATGAACTTATCAGGAAAATCCAAATATTTGGGATTTTCTACGTTGTAGTGATGTGAGGGGAATGTAGACTGTTCAGTTCTATGAAACTTAAATAGAAATGTCATCATGTGAGGCAAGCTGAGCGGTTTTGTTAAGTATCCTGGCACTGCATGATACTCAAATATTTACTTCTGCAGCAAGAGGTGTGGTGGTCTGATTGTTTAGGTTGAGGCTGTGGAAACAGGCGTTGTGGGTTATTTGTTTTGGTTTATCTTGATTGCTTGGTTGTTTTGTAAAAGCTGTGAGGTCTTTCGTGCTACTTCTGCTGAAGTTTTGCAATCACATAAACTAGATCTTTTAACTTACCTCCCCAGGTTTGAGACGCTGTTAATATTAAGACCTCTCTCTAATAGCAAGGGTAACTTCTTTCCAAAGTGACTTTTTAAGAAGCATGTTCACTTTGATATTGGTGCTAGGGAGTATAATTATCATCTTTCCAGGAACAGCCTTGCAGTTCCTCCTGCGCTAGCCTAGCACTTGAGAGATCCAAGTGGGATTTCCTCAAGTTCCAGCTTTATGTTCTGCGTTCCTGTGAGGGAAGCAGTGAGGTGGATGGAGTTGAGCACAACAAGAAGTTTTTACTGGAAGAAACATCCAGCTAGTGGATTGGAATTGGAGGTTTGTAAAACCAGGGATTAGCCTTGTATATTAAAACTGTAGTAGGTGTAAACAAACGTGGTGTTAGGCTGAGAGTGCTACCTGCTCTTCCTGCTTGGATGTCTTAGCACCCAGCGATTTCCAAGTATTTTGGTTCTGTGGGGTTGTCATTCGGTTTCACTGAAATTTCAATGTTGAACTGAAATAATTTTCTTAAAAGAGTTAAAATAGTCTTAAAGATGAGATGCCAGTGGTATTTAAACTTGGTGATTCTTAGATAAAATGTTTTTCCGTGTTCTGTCTGGTTTATACTTCAAGGCTGTAATTGTGGGCTGTATAATGAATACATTTTGACATAATTTCTATAAAATTCCTTGCAATTTTTGAGAAAACATATAATTGTCTTAAGGTGGTAGTGCTGAATGGCCAGGATTCATGCTTTTTACAATAATGAGGGTACCATGGAATGTCAGTGCTCCAAACTCAAGTTTCAACCTTGAGCTTTAATTCTGAAAGGAGAGCTTATACAGACCTTCATGCACGTGGTAGGTGGGAATACTGCTGTTAGTTTATATATACTGGATGCTGGGAAACGTGAGTTTTAAGACCTTATATGTAAATGTTTCTAATGATCTTGATAGACTATTTGTAGTACTTTGTACTTAGCATTTCAACTTCAATCATGCAGGCATAATCAGACTGTAAGTAAAACCTGCAACTTGTGGCTTTCCTGACTGCTTTTCTTCATTATGTCATTGGAAAAGAGGTTTGATTTTTTGCTGAGTTTTGTTCGTTTCTGGGAAGAGGATCATGCTCCCATATCTCCCTAGTTAATCTAACAGTTGTTTGGATGTTGCCTGTTATCCTTTCAGGACTGTTACCAGATACTCTGTTAACAGTGACAGCATAGCTTTTCGTAATGTTGGTTCTTCCTGTCCTCTCTTAATCAATGTAAAACAGTGTTTCATGTGGTGTAAAGAGGTTTTTCTTTTTTAAGGAAGATGGTGAATTTTAAAGCATTTCTTCAAGAGCACTTTGCAGATTTTTCATTTATTTTTGATTGATTTAAATTATCTCAAAGTAGCACAGTGTGCAGTTTAACTTCATTGCAAGAAATACATGTTTTAAAATACTACTGTATTTTGCAAAAAGCTGGTAAGAGCACTTGGAAAATATAACTAAAAATCTATGTATTCCTGCTGTAGTAAAGGGCTTTGAGGCTTTGCTTGTAGTTGGATTCTTTATCTTCCGATAGTCTCTGCCACTAAAGCTAATCCAATAGTAAGTTCATAGCAGGAAGTGGCACCCTAACATCTTAAACAGCTTTTTTTTGCCATCAGATTCTGCTTGTCTTTGTTCTGAAAGCAGTTTCTTCTGATCTGTGTTTGCTAGAAGCTCCCAACAATTTATTGCTCCATTTTAGTTTGTTTAGACTATCTTCTTATGTTATTTTTATTCATAATCTTTTTTTTTCTTTGGTGTTACAATTCATTCAGTTGCTTCAGCAGGATTAGTTTCTGTATTCTGCTTAGTATTAACTTCTGTTTTATGAGGAAAAGAGTTGAATAAAGAGGATGGCAAGTTAACAGCGAAGAAGTACGAGTTACACGAAGTTATTTGTAAGGTCATCTTTTGGGGTACAACATGCTTTCTGATGGGTGCAGTTTCCTTCTGGGCTTTGTATGATCTGTGTTTATAATCTCTATAACGTGGTATAGAACATCTGCAACACCTGCAGAGGTGTTACTGAAGGCTTGCATGTTAGTATTTCAGAAGGCTTTCGTAATCGATATTTCCGTATGACGAACACTCTCCGGAAGCTGTCATCGCTTTAACTTTTTTGAGTGGAAACAGTGGTAGATATGTTTTAGATAGTGCTTAAATGTGCAGTTTATGAGATTATCTTTTGACTTTAAGGAGAGTGTATTAAAAGACATTTCTAGTAAAGCTGTATTTAATATGAGCTGACACAGAAGGTAGTATTTCTCATCCAATTACATTCATCTCGCTGGAAACTGTTTACTGTTTCAGCTGCGGGTAGTTTATTTGAATTACATTTGGTGTGCTGTTGCCCTACATTAATATCAGGAATCCTAAGTTACGTCTTGGAAAAAACACCTTTATTCAGTATTTTCTCCACAATTTTGTATCTGTGATCATGCCAGTATTTGCCTATTAGTTGTGTATTTATGGATGTTGTGGCCCAGTTTAATTGCTACTCAGTTTTCTGCTGTAGTTTCTGGGAATCTACTTTTTTCTCTTAGAGTTCTTTACCTATTACAACTGTTTATTGCAAAAAGCTATTATTAGTTTATGCATTAGAGTTGTAAAAATTAAAAGAACTGTTTCCAAGAGACACAGATTCAGAAATCAGAGATAACTGTGCAGATGCTGTGATAAGTGTATTGTGTAGTCTCTCCAGTTCTTTGTTGAAGTGGGGAAAATTATTTTGCAGCATGGGTGAAAAACATTTTAATTTGCATTTTAGTTGATTGTCGAGTTTGGAATCCTTGATATGAAGTGTTTGCAATAATCTTGAGCAACAAAATTCTGTGTCAATCAGATACATGGCTTAGTTGAAAGTATTATTGTTAAGATACTAGTACATGTTATCTCAGCAGGATTTTAACATGGACGTAAAGCACACTGATGTTGGTGACAACCATTTAAGATAGGTACTGAGAACCACAGCAGTTTAGAGAGCATTAAATTATTTCTAAATTGCTCTCATGTTACTGTTGATTGTCTTTGTGAAGTAACTAGTTGATACATTTGTTTGTGTGAGCAAGCTGGTTTGTGGAATGCTAAAAATTCAAGTATTTATTTTGTGCTACTATGTATTCTTGAGAAGCATAAAAGTTTTTGATTGTTCATATGTAACCAGAAAAAAAGAAACTTTAATTTTATTATCAGGAGTGTACTTGTAATTGCAGCAGGTTGATAGCAAATGAGTATTTCCAGCCTAATGGACTAATGCCACTAGTGCAGGGCACATCTCATGTGAGTTGATTCATGCTTTTATATATAAAATCTAATTTGAAAACTGAATTTTTAACAGTTACCAGAAAAACAAATCCAATCAAACTTTGGGAACTGAAAAGAAAATATATTAAGTTTAGGCTTTCGTTTTGCAATTTAAGAAATACCAAGAATTAACTCGTGTTTTGTGGCATTAATGTCAAGGTCATACTCATTTAAGTGATTTGGGCTCAAGTCTAGTTCTCCGGATAACTCAGATGGGAAGGTCAGATTATAAGCAGTAATCATTCTCCTCTGTATTTCTCTCCTTACAGAAGTCTTTCTAGACTACATAAGGTTATTTTCATTTCACAGAAGAGTGAAATTGCTTCAGAGTAACGAAACAGAAGAAATCTAGCATTCTGAAAAACTTTGCATTGAGAATGTAATTGCTAAAGTGCTGTTTCAGGATACTGCTGACAAGTTAAGATAAAAATGTATTCTCAACTTTTAGCCAGTTTTGCTGCCTTTATTTCAGTTTACTAATTTGCTTTGTAACTGGGTAGTGGATATACTTAATCTCAATGCAAGATACTTAATGTATTTCAGTTTATCAGTTAAGTATTTGGTTATGCTTTTTTATGATATGAAAACAAATATTGCTTTCACAATTAATCTTGTGGGTTTTTTAAATGCAAATTGTGCATTCTACTCCAATAAAAGTATAATAATTTTGCATATTCTTATGAAGCATTTTAAAGGCTGGGAAATTAATCCTTCTTGTGACTGTTTTGTGATATGGTATGTGATGCCATAAGAAGAACACTCAAAATTTAGTCAAATATATTTTGATAAATGACTTTTGGAATGTTTTAAATATTTAGTATTTCTCTGAGGCTGATGGGAACAATAGTATCAAATAGTTTCCTTTCCAAATCGTTCTCTTCAGAAAAAAAAGTAGTTAACTGGTGAGTGTCTTTAATTTTCCGTCATATACTAAAGATGCATTGAATTCAGAATACTGTTACAGATTAATTAAATTAATTACATTTAATTTTACTTTTATATATTTTCTTCCTAAAATATATGCATGGTTTTGCACAATGATATGTAACAATATAAAAACTAAAAAAAAAGATACTTGGGGAAAAGGCACTTACTTTAACTTTTTCTACCACAAAATCATGATGTGTTTTTGATTACAAATTGGCGTGCTTTAATCACTGATTTTTAAATGTTTTTGCTAAGATACAATGTGTTAAGGTTCCCCAGATATAAAATATCAATTTTCAGTGTTTTTTTAATCAAGCTAGTAATGTTAAAAACCAAGTTGGAACTCCTATGTGCAATTAGATGGTTTCAGTTTTATAGTCAGTGTATTAAAAGATACAGGAGTTTTATTCAGTTTGAAAGAAATGGCTTTTGGTTTTCTCATTATGTCATGTTTTATTCAATATAGATGCTGTTTGTCAGAATTTCTTTAGTATTTCTTTGACAGTTTCTAGACCATTGATTATTTACAGAGATTTATCACTTATTGGTTAATATTCTGCCATTTTAATTCCATACAGAGTTAGTGAAATGAGTGCTTAGTAAAGACGTGAGTAAGCACTTCATGTTGAAGAATGAAATCGCAACTAATTAGGTTTTCCGTGTAGGACATAATGAATGTGGTGTGGCAGTAAAGTACAGGAAAGGTTCTATCTTTGGGTGACAGAAAGACTGCCACTTTCCTCTGCTTCCAGGTCCATGTGTAGTAAGGAGTGTTAAGTTTCACAGGGTTCTTTGGCTAGAACTGGTTTTTGAAAGGAAAGTCCAAGTACAAAGGTCTGGAGGTGTTCGGGTGAGGCTCTGCGTGACCCGCTCTAGTGGGAGGTATCCCTGCCTGTGGCGGGGGTTTGGAACAAGGTCATCTTTAAGGTCTTCTGCAACCCAAGCCATTCCATGATTCTACATAGTGAATTTGTAATAAATTTACTGTTCTGATCTGCAGTATTTGCTGCACTTGAATTTTGAGCTACATCTGCAGTATATCGTTGAGCACTTTTGTACTGTTTTGCTCTTTATTATTTCTGATTTGGTAATACTGAAAAGACATGAGGAAAGAAATTTAGTCATTATTTACTACAATAGTAGTTTTTCTGTGGCTGTGATCAGTGGAACAGGATGCTTTGCACGGAGTATAGAATTAACACAGTGTTTAAAATGCTGCTGTTATATTGGATTCCCACAGTATTTCTTTATTAAGGCAGGAAGAATGTTCTCAGTATCTGCTTTTGGAGTAAACAGTGAAGTTATGTCAGAAGGGTAAGCAGTGCAAAAGAGGCTTAAAGAAGGAGTTAAAAGGGAAGTAGTGGATGAACAAGAGTTGAAAAAAATTAGTCTAGAAGAATAAAAAATGATCCTGAGAAATTATTAGAAGGAGAAACTGGCGAAGATGCTTCTGTTTCAGTCACAGAATCACGGAATTGATAAAGTTGGAAGGGACCACAGTGGGTCAACCTTCCTGCTCAGGCAGGGTCATCCCAGAGCACACTGCACAAGATTGCATCCCAATAGTTCTGGAATATCTCCACTGAGGGAGACTCCACACCCTCTGGGCAATCTGTTGCAGTGCTCAGTCACGTTCACAGAAAAGAAGTTCTTCCTCGTGTTCAGGTGGAGCTTCCTGTGCTTCAGTTTCTGTCCATTGCCTCTCGTCCTGTTGTTTGCCACCACCCAGGAGAGCCTGGATCCACCCTCTGACACCTCCCTTCACACACTTACACACATGAGGTGCCTTCTCAGTCATCTCCTCTCAGTCTTTCCTTATCCCCAACTCCCTCAGTCTTTCTTCATGAGATGCTCCAGTCCCTTCATCTTTGCTGCCCTCCAGCAGACCCACTCCAGGAGCTCCATGTCTGTCTTGTACTGAGGAGCCCGGAACAGGGCACAGCACTCCAGGTGTGCCTCCCTGGGGCTGAGATGGGGGGCAGGATCACCTCCCTTGACCCACTCGCCGTGCTCTCCCTAACGCTGTCCTTCTCGGCACTGCTGGCTCATGGACAGCTTGTTGTCCACCAGGACCCGAGGTCCTGCTGCACAGAGCTGCTCTCCAGCAGGTCAGCCCCCAGCCTGTGCTGGTGCCCGGGGGTATTCCTCCCCAGGAGCAGGACCCTGCATTTGCCTTTGTTAAATTCAGGTGGTTCTTCTCTGCCCCTCTCTCCAGCCCTTCTGAAGGGCTGCTCAGCCCCCTGGGGTGTTGGCCTTTCCTCCCAGCTTTGTGTCCTCAGCAAACGTGCTGAGGAGGCATCTGCCCCTTCGTGCCAGTCATTGATAAATAAGCTGAAAGTACTGGGCCCAGCTTTGAACCTCGAGGTCCAGTCACAGATCAAGTACCTCGATTTGGTACTTGTTCATCTATACTTTTCAGATCTCCACTGGATTTTCGTGTGAATACCCATTTATTTTTATCAATTTAGTCAGGAAGGAAATAATTGAAGAAGGTAGGCTTCTGCTGAAGTACCTTTTAATTTCTACATCGACTGTTCATTTGACTCTCAAAAAGAAATTGTTGGAGTATGATGTCACTATTGCCAGTGTGACCCTGTCATTCATGCTTATTTCTGTCCTGAATGCGAGTACTATTTGTCTTGCTTCAGAAGTATTGGCACTGATTATGCTATAAATTTGCTCGCTTTCCGTATGGAGCTCCTGGAGTGGTGCAGAATATATTTATGGATGCCACTGTCTTTTTAATATGCTGGATTACAGAAACAGTATGAAAAATGAGCTGTTATGAGTTTGGACTTTGTACATGTTTTGGAAAGAATGAGGAACTTAGTATGACAGTTCAAAAATGTGGGTTTTCTTTTCAGAACACTGAAGTTTGTAATCAGCTTTTGTGTATGCAACTTCAGTGTCCAAATATGCTGTAATAGGCTTGTTTCACCTTTTTGAAATTGTAACTTTTTAAATGGAAGTGCATATGCTTATGGTTAAATTATATCACTCTTCTTGTTTCCTTTGTAATTTAGGGAAAAATACCTTGTTAACCAAGGGAAACAGTATGTGTTTTTGTACGATTTGATTTATCAGAGGAAATACATATCTACTAGAAATAAAGGTTTTATGAATGATGTTATTCTTACAATACAAGTTACAATTCTGAAGTCTGTGGTGAAATATAGGAGGACTTTATTATACATTTCTAGGCTGATATCTTAAAATCTCTGAGAGAAACTGATACACGGCACAATTGTGTTACATTTTAATGTTATCTGAATCACAAAACCTTGAAAAATTCCACTGTTTTGAAGGTGCCAGTAATAACATCTGGTTTTAGTTTAAATTCTTTATTCAGTTATGTTAATGTTACTATGAATTTTGCTTTAAAAACGAGTACAGTAGATTCCATTGCAAATAGAGGACGTGGGAGGTGGTGTTGGTTTTGGTTTGGGTTTTTGGATTTCGGTGTTGTTTTCTTGTTTCTGGGGTTTGTGTGTGTGTTTGGTTTGTTTTCTGTCAGGGTATTTATCTGTATCTGAAATAATGTTCCAAAGAATAGAGGAAGGCTCTAATTTACTGCCGTGTTAATTTCTTGTTAAGTGTATGGATCTGGTTTATAATCAAGTTTGAAAAGTGTTTACTGTTATTAGCAAGATATCTGTGAGGAGAAAAAGATGTGGCTACTATAGTCTTTCTCCTGAGCACTGGAGTATATTCACAGGTGATACTGAAAACAGAAGGTCACTTTATGGTAGAACTTGTTACAGAAAAATCCCCTTGTTCATTGGATTGACAAAAACAAACAGCATATGGCAAATCAGTTAACAGCCTTCCAGTTCTGTAACTATTTACGTAACTGGTCCCGTGATCGCTGGTGCTCTGAAGTATTGAACGCTGTCTGCTCCCTTCTCGTGGGGAGTGTGCTCAGAACAGTCCGTGCTGATTAACTCTGTTAGTATTTGCAGCCCTTCCTACACCATAAAAGGCTAATGATTTAATTCCATAAAATTGAAGGGCTGATCAAAATATCTGTATACAGGTATCTTACTCTGAGTGGTTTAGAAGAGCATTTATTTGTTGACAAGCTATGTAGGTATAGATGTATCTTTTGGATATCAGTAGCAACAAATGTAAGGTATATGCCTTTGTCTTAAGTCTGTCTGATGGGAGCTGATAATAACACTAGGAAATACCTTCTCATATTCCAATTGCATTCACTGTAGCTTCCTACATATGAGAGAAGAGAGTAGTTGAAAGAGTTTATCAGAGCAATGCTAAACGAGGAGGTTTTGTCTGGATCTCTGTGCTTAGAGCTAAAAGATTCATGTTACCAGAAGAACCACTATATATTATTCCTGTACCAAGTTCTTGTAGGTTTACTGGGTATTGTAATTACACCTATTGTGAGAAATTAACTAAAAGTTAAGAGCAGGATATATATATTTTATTCTTGTGCTGTTTTATTTTATGAGTTCATTGTTCACTTCAATTGCTGTGTAGAAATAATGCCATGAAATGTGTTTTGAGCTTAAGATTGTAAGTAATGTGCACCTTCATTAAATACATATGAGGAAAGTTATAAGGAATATACTGCAGATATACCTTGGCCTCTATGTGCTGAAATCGTGAAGTTCTACTGGTGATACTCAGTGCCTGGATTCTATATAGATATTTTTACACTATATTTGTCCTAATCATAAACAATATGATTCAACCCATACCAGATAGCTTCTTTTCTTTCTGACTAGTCTGTTGAGACAAAGCCTAAAGATGCATCTTTTAAGTGTGAAACACACTAAATTCACTTATCTGCCTGGGATTTGTGCATCATACTTGTTAAACAGTTTATGGTTTTTAAGTCAGTTGAAAGTGGTATTCTACAGTCTACTTAATAGCTGAGCAGATAAATACAAGGAAGTGATATTTGGATGAGAGGGAAGTTGCCACTCTCTGTTCTTTCTTGCCTCCCCCATCGGGCAGAAAGTACTTCCTTGTTTTAAATTTATATCAGGCATCTTGGCTTTTTGATGAGTTCAAAGCTGCAACCCTGTTATAGTTCTGAACTGTAGCAAAGTCTGTAGAATATCCTCTAAGTAATATGCAAACCAGTTTAAGTGTCACATTTCAGTTCAGTAAAACTCACTAAATAGTGCAGTTTGGTCTGGGTCTCATGGTATTGCAGCTGGACATGTTGTAATATAATTTGTACAGAGTTGTGTGTGCACATGCAAAGCTGGTGGATCTTGTTTTCTGAATTTGTGATGTAGAGCATCTGGGTGTTCTGTAATACTCCATGTGCAAACCTTTTATTTTTTCCCTATTGCTTCTCTTTGTAACACCGAGACCGCTCCCTTCTTGTCTTGAGCACACTGTTCACTCCTTAATGTATGGAGAGGAAAAAACCAGTGCATACTCTGCTTGTTAGATGCTATGCCAGACTGGCCAGAGCGGGAATTAACCCTTCACTGAAGACGTTGTCAGTAGGTGAGATCCCTTTCTTGTTTCTACAAATTTTTAAAAACCAGATCCTTCAGAATGCAAAAATAGATTAAGTCACATGTGCAAGAACTGGGGAGTGTCAGAGTTGTTTGCTCAGTCTCCTCTGGATGCGTTTCTCATAATATTGTGGAAGTATCTGTAATTGGTAGAGAGGCATTTAAAAGTTTTGAAAGGTTTCAGTAGTTTCAGCAAGGGTTGTTTAGCCATACAGTAAAATATTCACCCTGTACATAGAGTGCTAAGTCATGTAATAATATTTTGTAACTGAAGAACTAAATGATTCTTTACACAATTTTTCAATAACAAAAGTCTTGCATCAGTGTTTTCCAAGTCAGATAATTTGTTCTTGCAGATTTTCTGTAGGCTACCATTAATCACTCAGTAAATGTGCTGGTTTTGCACAGAACTTCTGCTTCACATAAGGCCTCACATGGCTTTTGGGTCACAGCAAATTTGGTATTCTGCTGCTTGATATATAGACTTACTGCTTTATAATCTGTTATTCTAGTGTTACTGGAAAGATGGAATTTTCTCCAGATATTTCTTAAAATGAGCATCAGCATCTCTGAGCGTTGTACAAACAGTAGTAGCATTTTTTTACTGTGATGCATCATATCGCACTTACTTCATTTAGGGTTAAACATAGTCTTCCTGTCTCCTTTTTCAAGTGACATAACTAGAACTAAAATGTACTTACGCTTCAGTCTGTTTATTAACAACCTTCAGCCATTCCCAGAAGACTCAGGAAGTGCCTGTTTTCTGGCTTGGCTATGGCAAAAATAAGGTTTCTTGGTGTTTAGGGGAATGGACATAATTATGTTCTTTGCATATACAAGGCAAGTGTAATACTGCCCCTGTGTTAAGATGGCAACTATTTTAATCCAATAATGCTCAAAAATATATGGTTTGTGATCTGCTGTTGCCTTGGATAGAGATGTTTGAAAATGGTCTGTTGTAAGTTAAAGTGGGAATTAAGCTTAAAAATAGAATGTGTTTCAGAATTAAGCTTTGGTTCAAATACCGATAAGACTCAAGTATTCTAACAATCTCCATTAAGAACATATGTGAAAAGAATCTGGCTAAGTTTCTTTAAAAAAAATTCTTCCCAATTAAAAGTTGAATGAAATTAAGGGGATGATTGAAGCTGAGTGGGTTCTGATCCAGTTTACAGAGTAGGATTTCCTGGCCTATATTTTATGTATGCTTGTATTTTAGTGATACTAACTTCATATGAGTGTGTGTGTTTGCATTTTTCTCAAGTGGTGGTGGTAAGGGAGTCCATTCTGATGGCTTGGGACACAGTACTTACCTCCTTCCCAACGTGCAGGTAAAGGTGTTGAAGCTGATGCTCACCCGCAGTGAAGAACCTGTTCATTGGCAAGCACAGTGTGAAGAGGCTGTGATGGGTAGCAGAGAGGAAGGATGCCTGGAACTGTGTTCTGCCTGCTACACACGGTGTTGGTAGAACTTGCTGAGGAGGAAGGAGTGGTGTGTTCAGGAGACAGCCCTCCCTGCAGTCTGTGGCAGGCTGAGCCTGCTGTGGGACTGCACAGCGGGGTCACCTGAGTGAAGAAGAGAGCAGACCTGTAGGTACTGCAAAGAAGTGACATTTTCTTTACTTAAGTTTGCATCATGATGCAGTGAGGTAAATACGCTGTTTCTTATGAATGTGACCATCTATTAACTGAAGAATTCTGCAGATTATTCATTAACAGGGCAAATAGGAGTGGTTGTTGAGATACCCTCTGTGGCAGCATGTTTCTTTCCTCTCTTGTCTTAGCATTGGTGCTCAATGTCCCAGTTTGAACTTTTGCAGTCAGTTTGCTCTGCTGGTAGGAAGCTATTGGTGTTAAAGTCTAACGACTATTCCAGCGGATCCATTCCGTGGCATGGGTGAACTGGAGTGCACAGCTGTAATCTCTAATGTTTTTCAGCTGATCTGTTAATCTCCAGAAGCAGAACTTGATTATTTTGTAATTATGGCTGCTCATTTCAAAAGCAGTCCCAATTGTTTGCACTCATACTCTGTCTGTGGCAGATTCCTTCTCTTTCCTGGAAACTAAATGTGTCACACCTGTGAAGTTGTTAGGTCTCAAAGAAGACATCGCCTCCTGCCAGACCTGACACTCATCCAGAGTTTCCAAAGCAGTTCCTTTGCTGCTGGTCTGGGGGCATCTTTATGGAGAAAAACAGTCTTTGTCTTTCTCTTCCGCAGTTGCAGCTCTCCATTTTTAGCTTTGCTTTGGAAACCTGACTTGCTGTATACATTATCTTACAGCGTGGCCGGATCTCCAGTGGTCCAGTACTTTTTTGAATTTTTTTCTCACTTTATCATGCAAATGTTTCTCTAATCACAGAAACTGTCTTTTTAAAATTAAAGTTGACAGTGATACTGCTTTTTAAAAATACATGCTAGCACTTAACAGGCAAATGGATTTTTCCTGCTGTGTTCATACTATGAATCTATTAATTCTTTTATTCCTCAGAGCAAAGTAGTCTTTTGTCCAGCTAAAAGTGATTTTTAAATTCCTGTTGTTTTAGTTTTGCATGTTAAACACTGTGCATTTCTAACAGAGTTTCTCACTTAAGTATTTTCAGGCTACAACATAGTGTACTGTTAATAGCAGTATCTTAATTTTTGCAAGCAAAGTAGCTCCATGTCCTGAAGATCAACCTACAGACTGTTTTCAGAGATTCTTTTTAGGAATTACTCTTCTTTTAGTGTCTTAAAAAGACTACTAGGTTTTCTTCATAGTATCCTGTACATATGCCTGTACAATCTATAGTGAACTTTTGTTTTAATATGAAATTAAAATGTGAAGTACTATTTAATTTATGTATATGAACCTCTGACTTTTTCTCATCTTAATCTGAGTGCCTCTGCTTTATTTCCAGTGTTGCTATGACTTTTGATGTTGCTGCTCTGAACCTTCTAATTGGTGCTAATCTTTTAGTCTATAAAATGCTTAGCCTTTAAGTTCACTCACAGCACATTTTTTCCTCTCTTAACTGTAATACCTAGATTGTTTTCAGAGAGGAATGAGGTATAATTTGCAGATTACTCTGGAGCTACAATCCAGAACTCGTAGAAAGCAGAAAAGCAAAACACTTTCTTTTTTGTTCTTGATATAGAAATAGCTCTTTGTTAGTTTTTAGATGTGAAACTAACAGGGTGTTTTGAAAAGATAAAGTACTGTTTAGCTGGAAGCAGCTTTTGTCTGCCTGTTAGGAAGAAGCCCATTGCAGTTGCAAGGAAAAAAGAAAGACCAGACCAAACTGATAATTATGAAAACAAACAGGCAGGAATACAGAGGAATGATAATCAGTTCAGACAGTAAAATAAAAGAGCTATTATCCTAAGATAGAAAAGGAAGCAGGAATGCATAAAGATAGAGACAAAAGTAGAAACCAAAAACAGACAGTGAAGAGGTATCCACAAAGAGAAACTGAAATGTATTGTCAGAAGTAGATTAGTGTAACATGCTCTAATTGAAGTACGATTTTATAATTAACTTCTCCTGAAGACAAATAGGGAAAGGTATAGTATATTATACTCCTAACTTCTCATTAATATATTCGTGGATGATTATGGTTCCCATAACTTTTCATGTAGCGCATCAGGTAGTTCTTTGTACAAGCACTGCAAGAATTTTTTATTTCATTTTTTGAAACAATGAAATTTACTTGGAGACATCTCCAGGTAAAATGGTGAATCATTTGAAGGCCTTGATCATGATCTAAAAATAAAAAACTAAAAACCAAGCTGCATAATGTTTCATAATTCGGCTATTTCATAAGAGTTTTATAAAATTTTAATATGTTAAACAGTCACTTTATAATGTTTTGTTACTTAAAATATTTAACTTCTTGAATAGAGTCAGGTCTTTTTTTCCTTCTGCAGTGCTGCTCATGCAGGAAATAAAGGACATTATGCAGAATTTAACCTATCATTTAAATTTATCCATAATTCAGGTTCATTTGATAAACCCTCATGGGCTTTAATTGAGTAAACAAGAACTGCTAAGATTGGTATTAAGTTATCTAATCACCCACATTTTCTCACTTGGCTTACTGTGGACTTGTAGTTGTGTGGTTAAGTAAATCATGGCTTTTCATAAAGTGATAGTAAAATACAACATTTATATCCACAAATGCACTGGGACTTTTTTGATGGCAAGTGTTTTGATTTTTTTTTTTCCCCTGAACCAAGACCTGATTGCTGCTTTTCCATGCTCTGAACACTGGCATAATATATATTTCCTTATACCAGACTGCATAAGGATTAAGAATTTGGAGAACAAAACTCAGGATTGAGTCTTTAATCTCCCACTCACTGTCTTGGAAGTTTAGACTGGCTGTGCAGCCTGGAGAACAAAGAATTGGGAAAAAAACCTCGTCTTGAGCCAGTGCTTCAAAAGTGCAAATAAGATCACTTGGGTAACTGCAAACTAAAATTGTGGTCAGGTAAAAGTATGGAAGTAATGATGTACAGCTGAGTCAGTAGAGGATAAAATAATGGTAGAATAATTAATGCAAAGTATCCTCATTTCAAATAAAATGTTTTGTTAAGTAGACATTGCAGATGTAATTAATTGAGATAGGTTTCTGAAACTTGTAAGTCAATGTACTTCAATGTTTAATGTGATTCTTAAAACTTTCAGCTGTATTGTCTGGAGGTCAGTGAAATGAGAGACTAATTCGAAAGCGATTCGATGGTAATGAAGTTAGCTAGTTTACATATTGTAAAGGAATAAATTAGTGAAACAGAAGGATTTTTTAACAGAATGATACCACTTGCTTTAAATGCAAGTAGAATTGCTTTCTGAAGTTGATGAAAGTTGGGAACATGAACCCCTTAAAAATCTCAATCTTGTTTAATGCCTTTTATTTGAAACTCCCACACTAGTCCAGTGTCTGGACTGGTAGCTTTAGGACGACTAAACGTTCAATATTTATGCTGTAGCATTCCCTCCATGCTCATCCCTCTGAAGAGATCTCCCATGTTTTTCTTTTTATTGGTTCTTGAGGCTTGTTTGGAGAAAAAACAAGTGTCTGTAAGAGGGGGAGAGCAAGTCTCGAGTTTAACCCGGCAGAGTCTGTTTTGTCTTGGCTGCAGGTTTGAGTCAGGTTCGCTCTTGGCTTTGGTGCTTCAGCTGCTGTTATTGTAAAGCTTCCTGGTATCTGCAAACACTTGATAAGCTTGAACTGCAAACCTGAAGTATTTATAACATTGATCTGTGGTTCCAGTAAATAATTTGGAAGTAGAATTTAGGTAGGTGACATTTGTTTTGGAATAGTCTGTTTTGACCTACTACAAACTTCTTGTCAAGTGTCAGATTTGTTTGTTTGTAATAGAGAGGCTTTGGAATACATTCCACTTTAGAGTGGGCAGTTTCTATGTAGGGCCACCATCCATTAGCTGACCTTTTTCACTTTAATAATAGTCAGCTGCAGTTTTAATAAAGTTTTTTACAAAAATTGTCTGCTCAGCTGCTAAGGGGTGTGGGCAGTTACTAGACAAACAGCAATATATATTCGCTTGTAAATATTGTTGAGAACATACTTCATTATCAAGGTGTAGATAGCCAGATATTGTAGGATGTGTGTTTTTTTAAATCACCTTTTACTGATCTCTAGTTAATGCAGTTTTCATATTTCTTATAAAGGAGCTATCCAAATTGATACACTGATACATTTCTTTTGAAATTACAGACTTAAATTTTATTGGAACTATTTGGTCTGTTTTCTTGTCTGTACAATCTTGCCTGATTTTTGACCATTTTTTTCCATTGAAGACATCAGTTGTATCTCAGTGCATTAGTTTGATTTCCTTTGTAGCAGTCTGGAAGATTTGCTGTTTGTGTTCCGGCATGAAAAGGAAATTTTTTGCTTAATCAAAGCCCAGGGCTCAGACATGAGCTTCTGAAGAGAGATTGAAAAGACCATGGGTAAATTTGTGACTCCCCTCTAGAAGCCTTTGTGAAAAGGCCAGTCCTTTTTGCTTATTTGTTGATGTTGCCTTTATCTTTTGCTCATTTATCTCAGTGGCTTTACAGAGCAGTGTAAGGTGATTCTCGTGACTGCAGACTTTCATTCACTGGTTTATTGTTTATAGAGAGTTTGAAAACTTGTGAAGCTGTGGGATAATCCGACAAAGCTGTCTTTGCACAGAACATACTGTTTCTAGAATCAGATGAAGAGGACTTGAGGGGAAAAAAAAAGAATTTTTGTCATGTGGTCAGTGATGAAATACTTGTAGTAAAGCATGATAGCTTGTCAAATGGAATTTGCATATTAATAGCAGATCTTGAAGGAAGCTTGATCAGTGGAGTCCTTTTTTGTTTCAACAAAATATTTGGAAAGCCACTGACTCTGGTTGCATGTTTGGAAACATAAGTAATGTGGTGTTCCCTAATGCTAATGAAACCTTAGCAGCAAACGAGAGCTTTGTGGTCTAAAGGGCTTAAGTAGGACAGCAAAGGCTTTGTTCTGCACTGTGCTGAAGGAAGTCAGTTCTTCTTAATGGTATTAGGTATTGACTTCATGCCAAAAGCACCTTTTGCAAACTACATTTGGATGCTAGGTTAATTTTGTAAGAGTAATTACACAAATGAGTGGAGTATAAAAAAGAAAGGCTTCTTGAGACTGATGTATTTTTCTGCATATTTCCAAACGTGGTCTGACACCACAGCCTGGTAAGTGTCTCCCTATTCCCACACTCATACAATGCATGTGCAGCTTCTCTAAAAACAGTAGCAGAGATGTCACTTTATGTGACAAAAGATATTTTGAGTGGAAATGTCCCGTTGGTGCAAAGTGCACATAACAGAATAATGTGAGATACAGGCCATGGTTTCCCAAATAGGTTGAAATCTTGTCTTCAGTCCCTCTCCCATCTCTTGGCTGTTTCTGTGGTTCTGTGGTGAAACATCAGGGAAAGTGGTTGTGGTTCTGGTGGAGGGAGTGGTGCAGAGGCTGGTGGTGGGACAGGGTGGATGCTTTTGGTTGGCAGTACTTGAGTGCCATTGGACTGAAGTGTTTGAGGCACTAATGGCTGTGCTTGTTAGTCCGTGCTGTGGGATGCTGGGACCTGCAAGGCAAGATCTGAGAGCAACCTTAATCTTGGTGCGTTATTTTTATTTTCGTTCCTTATGTAGTTGTGTTCACCTGGTATGTCTTTAAGTGAATGTGTGTTCCTTGAGTCTTAGGTCTTGCAGCATTTTATGGCATTTTTGATTTAAATGTAGATCATCTTACTGCATGTTGAAATTGAACTTAAATTGCTAATGCTAGAAGTCTACATCATTCATTAGGTTCAGGCAAGGTACTGAATCTGCTAGAGATAGCCTCTCATAAACAGCCTTCAGAGCTTTTTTTGTGTAAGTTAATTAAACTTTGAACTTAATTACTTCCGTAGCTTTTTTTCTTTTTCCGGTTTTTATTTTTTAAATTTACTGTGAAGTGTATTCGGATTCAGCCTCTATAGGACACAAACTTCGATGCTTCAGTGTGCCAGTTTGGACACAAATCCAGGAGGAAACAACCCAAAAGGGGTGTCTCTCTCTCACTCTCTCTCTCTCCCCCTCTCTCCTGCCTGCCGGGCAGGCAGGCAATGAGGGATACAGTATTGTCATAGAATCACCCCAAGACATTCAGTTACTTGTCTTTTTTGATTACTAAATAACTTCTAAGAAAAAAGTATTTTAAATGCTATTGTAAGCTGAAAATCCTTGATTTTTTTCACTGTGGTAGATTATTGTAGCATAAAATGCAAGTATATGTTAGACTGAAAAATGTTTGCTAGGCTGTATTTTGTACCTTTGTTTACTCCTGCCTAATTCTTAACCCCCATATTTCCACTTGTTTTTTGAATTTTCAACTTGTCCTAATTAGTATATCTTTCACCTGTCGATCAGTACAGAGTGCAGTGAAAGATTGGTTTGGAAGATGGTTTAATGTATTAAAAATTCCCCAACATTTTTTTGGAAGCAGAGTTTATTTTTGACTGTTTCTCCTTTTTGTTTTGTGCCTTTACTTTGCTATAACTTTCTTAATTACAAAGAACAGCTTTGCTTTTTTTGAATCTCCTATTAGAGCTGATGATGAGCTGTGTATATAGTTTTGATTTAATAAATGATTTTGATATGCAGCCTACACCCAATTTAGTCATGCTGCTAAAATTTATGTTATTTTTCTTTCAGTGGGTAATCCTAAGAGTGAAAGTAATTTTTTGTATCCAATGAAATTATAACTTCTTGTATTTCAAAACTGCCGGACATCTCTTCTGTGAGCAGTCTGTTATTTATCTAATAGTGATCTTTGGTTATGTCTGTTGTCTTGGTGGAAAAGATTCACTTTTGAAATAAAGGATTTTGAGAGGAAAGAAAGACAGATTTGCATTGTGAAAGTGATGAAAGACTGCTTACAGCTTAGCATGCAAGTATTTAGAGCTGTTTTTACAAAAAGAGGTGGATCTGTTCCTGCACATGAAACCTGCTGTTCTGGTATATGACTGATAGGTATGTACATGTTCGACTGATTTATAACTTGAATGACTTCTACCCAAGTAGCAAGCATTCCCTCAGAGTACAGCTTATAAATAAATGATGTGTAAATCTGGTGCTGCTGTGATTCTTAACTAATTCTGGGTAATTTTGTTTCCTTTTGTTTTTACAGGATCAGTTTGATAACTTGGACAAGCATACACAGTGGGGCATTGACTTCTTGGAGAAATACGCAAAATTTGTAAAAGAAAGGATAGAAATTGAGCAAAACTATGCAAAACAACTGAGGTAAGGTTTCTTTTCTTTGCAAAAGGATCTTAACTGTGACTTAAAATCACTGTATCAGATGATGGGCAAGTACAAAATGTCGTGATTAATGACTGTTTTTCATTTATGGAGTAAATAAGATCACTAGCTGTTTTCGTGACAGACCAGTCCAAAACAGAAAATTATCTTTGGGTGTGCACTTGCTTGTTTTTGCCTTCTCTCCCACACTTGTCTCCCACCCACCCTTCAGATCTTTGAACTAAAAAGATTTAAGACTTAAAATCAAAGATTTAAAACAAAACCATAGTGATTTTTTGCACTGACTGTCAGCATGTTTGCTGTAAAGTGCATTATCTGTATCTACACTAGAGTGTGTGTGTGTGTGTGCGCCTCTGCTACTAATGAATTTCTCATGTCGAATTGGCAAGAGCTACACTACATTGTGTTAAGAAATCTGATTGAAATGATTGAGTAGAACTTGAGAAAACAACAAGACCTTCCTGTCCTTAAAGCACACCCCTTCCACAGCAGGTCTTGTCCCTTTGGGTGAGACTGTAGCCCAGCCACTCTTTGTCTTACCTCTGTTCTGTAGCTGCCAAGGGAAACATCTTTTAGGTCCAATAGGAATTTCCCTTCAGGGATCATACAAGGAGAGCAGCAGCCATGAAATGGCTGCTTCAGAATAAAGTTATTTCTTCAGAATAAAGCATGTTAATTTTTACCAAAAGTGCACTCAGTGCTTGAAGACTAAAATTTAAAATAAGATGCTGCTGTGAACTTGGCCTTCACTGCCATCTTTGCCTTCACCGTCACCTTTGCTGCCTTGAATTCCTTTGGAGATTCAACTGAATCTGCTGCCTACCCTTGTCAGACTGAAACTGATAGCAGCTTCTTTCCTGTGGTTTCTTCCATCATCTCATCATTTGCAAAACAGATTGTCACTAGATAGAGAGCTGAGAAAGCCTTCCTCATTAATACAGTAATGAGGTTCACAGCTGAGTATATGGATATTCTCTATCTGGGCTGCTCATTTCCTTTTTGATTTCTTTATCGGTTTCTTTTCATCCAGTTGTATATATTCACCTAACATAATAACCCATTGCTTTACTGAAGGAGTTTTTTTCTCAAAATGAAGAAAATAAATACCACTTTTCCAAAGCTGGTATAGAAGAACTTGAGGAGGTAAAGGAAAGTTGGAAGCGTGCACAGCATGGTTTGCAGCCCTGTTTTGATTTGTTTTCAGTTGTCTGTTAAAAAATGTTTTATTTCCACAGATCTCTATCAAGATCTTTTCCTTAAATAGTATTAACAAATGCCATTTTGCTTAATTGTATTTGAAGGTTCATTCCACAGCTAGCAAGATGAGACACCACGTTATTACTTCAGGATTTGACTAAAACTAGGAAATTTTCTCTGCTCAGCATTTTACTCTGAGTAAAACTATTGATTTTTCTCGAAGTGCCTTTCAAAAATGAAAGAGTTTTGTCGAGTACCCCTTCTGTCAGATGGCTGGAGTGACTGTCCCTGTGCAGTAAGTATGGCAGTTCTGGGAAGCACAGGTCTTGCTGCACACGTGTTATACAGTGCATGCATGCACTTCCTGCCTGCTTCCAGTGAGGGTCTGACAGCACACACGTCAGAGGGTGACTGATTTTCTGCCAGTAGACCAGTTCATGAAGCTACTCTTTGATATTCTTGCATATGTATGCTTTGGAGGAGACTTCATTGTTTAGTAGTGAACTGTCTTGTGATAACGACTTGATTTCAGCCATCATTCCTCCTGAGGACACTCACTGTTTTTAATTATGTAAACTAGTTAGAGGAAATTGAGATCAAGCAAAATTGTCACCTTCAGAAGAGTTAGCCATCCTGCATCTTGGCTCCTGGGAAGTTCTGAGAGAGAAGATCTTGTGGGATGGACTGTGGTTCTGGTGAATTTTAATGCTGGCAGCATATGGCCTGTGAGATAGATATAATTATCCCTAATGGAAATTTCTAGTATATCACTGTTTCTTCTTCTGTAATGGAAAACAATCTGAAAAAGAGTGTTGAGACTATTTTCATAATGAACTTTTTAACTGAGATTAATAATGCTCTTGGTTAGTAGAGTATAAACAGTACAGCAAGTGGTCACCTCTTGGTAGGTCTATGGCTCTATTGGTACTTGGATGGGAGACCAAGGAAAGCCAAGTTTAGTCAGGAGATAGAGCTGGGGATGTATGGTGCTATTTTTTTCTGTCTGGGTTTCAGTGTGGACCATGAACATTCTGTTGAGATCATTGATGGATCTTATTTTCATAGACCTAAACCCAAGGATGAAAACTTGAGTGAACTTTTCATAACACTTTTCACAAATTAGAGTCCGTCTCCTGGCAGAAATTCACATTCACTTTGGGTATACCCTTGCATTTTGAAAATTTTATTTTTCTTTATGCTGTCACAGCTTAGCGACGAGCCTTTCCCAGGTGCAACAGCCCTTCCAGGTCTTCTAGGAGATGGCAAGTGATGCATGTACAGCATATAAGGAGCTGTTTGAACAAACTCACTATATTCTTACTGTGTGCAAGTGTTGCAGCTCATGGTTGCCAAGTAATTCCAGAAGTGATAACTTTTCCAAATGCTAGTTTTAGGTTACAAGTCATTCCTTGCAATTCTTCTTTGATACTGAAAAGTTATAGGAATAATCGGGGAATCCTCAGTTGTCTGTGGAGGAAAAGAACACCCTTGATAGCTTGTCTTGTCTGTGTCTGCAACATAATGTGTTCTGAAACAAAAAAAGGAGGTGTAATTTGATTTTGTTTGAGCTAACTTAAAGAAAAATCTAAAGTTTTATGTAGCGTAGGTCTCAACTAATATATTATGTTACCCCAAGGTTTGCAAAGGTTATTAGAGGCTGTTACTGAGTTCCAGGGATGTGAATCAGGGTAAAGACACTGCCGTGTACATTGTACATTGACACATTCCATTTTAATGATATGACTGTTTAATTTATTTATATTTTGTAATTGGAAAAAATTAGATTTACTGTGTGCCAAACTACTGTGCTCTTGACTGAATTTTTAAATTCAATTTTCAGATGGTGTTTTTGATCAGCATTGTTTCTTAAAAGGGGCAAAGCAAAGGTCTGTTTTGTTTGCTTCCACATCATTACACACAAAATAATTCTGGAGTTTCACTCCCTTTTCGTCCTGTCTGAAGCATTATGACACTCGAGCAGACAGAGGAGTTCCACTTTCTGTGATGTTAGGCAGTAATACAAGTTATACCTGCAGCTGGAGATGAAACTACCATGGAATAAAATTTCTGAATATGGTCAGCTTCTCTTTTGTTGGTTTAAAGCAAATAGCTGTGATTGTTTTTGAGCTGTTTGTTGCCCATTAAAATAGTGTGTCATGATCTCTGGAGATGTCTAGTTACTCTGATCAAATCTATTTTTCATGTTCCTGCTGCATACTGTTGTGTATAAGTGGTGTTTTTATAAATACAATATTAATATATGCATGTGTCTAGTCAAACTGAGACACAGTTTCCACATTTTTAAATGCATAATCTTGGAAACATTTTTGCAAATGGGTGTAGGCTCAAATGTAAAACTGAGACCACAGATTATCACCACGTGTGATCATTTCTCAAAACTCTCTTCCTTTGATTGGAGCTGAAATTTTACACTGCTCATTACTATTCAAATATGGTTCTGACAGGTTTTTTCTGTAGTCACGTTGCTGTAAACTTAAACATGTAATTTCCTAATGGTTCCAAGGATATTCAGCTTTGTAAACTCAAAGTCCAGTTTACAATTTTTTAAGACTGATTGCTCCAGTGTTTCTGATGAGATGTTACTAAATACAGTTAATTGTTATTGTTTTCACCCAGTCCATAATACTGATGTGCAGTCACTGAAGACATCAGAATTTTATTGAAACTATTACTTTACAAATAAATAGGAAATGCTTTTAAGTACTTACTGCAATTTTAGCCACTTAAGAAAGTAAAAAAAGTTTGTTACCAGGCTCATTTGTAATACGATATAAAGGATGTAGTGGTTTGTTATAAGTAGGTACCACAGTACCTGAGCTGCTACCTTAATAAAAATTGTACCATGTTGATGCTGCTGCTTCTGTTCTTTATGTGCTGTATTAATTGACTGAAGAAAACTTAGTTTTGAGTTGATAAACACAATTTTTACACATCTGTAAAATTTTGTGTAGATGTTCTGTGTAAATGACTGTAAGTAATTTTTATCAACTGGAGCGCTTTTTGAAACTTCTGCCTAGGTGACTGAGGTGGTACTTCTCTTAAGAATCAGGTTCCTGTCTCCCTGGTGTTGACCTGAGACCAATTTATACCAAGAAGTGAGGTTGCTAAAATTACAGGAGCAGCACAATTGGACGTGGTTAAGCCTGTATAAAATCTGCTTCCAAATGGCTGGCTGTAAGACAGAGTGTGATAGAAGTCATCAAAATTTTACTTCCAAAGAGGATTAAAGTGTCATCAGCTGCACTTTTCTTGGGAAGCAAAGAAATTAATCTTGTAGATTTGTTTCTGTTCTGATGGTCAGCAATTACTTGTACAGTTTTCTTATAAACTAGTCCAGATCCGTATCTGGATTCTGAGAATTAGGCGTGGATTTAGATTGAAATGTCAAAGAATGTTATGCCTCCTTGAAAGTGTCAACTGGCTCCTTGTTGAAATCATGCTTCACTCTTCAAATCCATGTTCATACTGGCTGCTTGTCAATCTGTGCTTTTTCAAAGATTTAAATTTAATATCTCTGTTTGGATTAGGTATTGATATTCACTTATTGGAAAAGCCATCTATGCTTAATTGTTCACATGAACACTCTTTTTCTTTGATGTTAAAATCTGCATTTGATTGTCATACCATATTTATCAGCTTTGATTACTGTACCTTGTGCTGTTAAATCCTGATCACAGTGTCTCAAATCTGTATGTTCCTTTGATCCAAAGGTAGATAGGATTGACTAATGAAACAGGCTGTTGTTAGGAGAAGGGATTATAAAATACTTTTGGTCTTTCTGGAAAGAGCAAACAGTTGCATTAAAGAATGAAACCAGCAGAAATCAGTATGCTAGTAAATTACTTGTATTTATGACCCTTCTCTCCTCCCATTTGAAACCATATGGCTTTAATAAGTAGTTTCTTTTCTCATTTTTAACAACTCTGAAAATCTTCCCTTGAAAAGGCTCGTGCATGGTTGCTTAGCTACAGCATTGTATGTGTGTTATGCATTTCACCTTCTGAATAATAATAAGATGAATTTTAGGAATTTCCTATTCATTAATAAGCACTGAGGAGCAAAGCAGAAACGTAAGGGAAAATGGAACACAGGAAAGTTACTTAGTGAATATTATTTTTTTCCTATTGTGTTTATGCATTTTCCTATCAAAATGTATGCATTTAATCCCTACCAAGTAGAATGTTACAACAGGCAGTGGGTTCTGAGGATAGCGAGAAAAGATTCTTGCTTGAACTTCAGTAAGGAGGTTACTATAAAATGTGTAGATAATTTTTAAAAAGCCAGTGTTTATTCTGTTTCATATTGATATAAAAAGGACCTGACTTTCTTATCATAGTTGTGATTTTTTGCTTGTAGTCTCAGAGGGTATAGAAACAGGCAAAAGAGCCAAGCTTACTATTTCCACACCAACTCCGTGTTCATATTTTGGTGTATACGTTGTGACTGGACATAATCTCACTGTGTGGGCTCTTGTACCATAGAGATGACTTCCAGATAAATGGATTTGAGAAATTGTAAAAGCTTATTTTAGATGAAAGCAGAATTAGCACCCTTGTTTTAATGGTAAGGTAGTTCGTAATTGTAATAACTGAAGTTACAGAGAGACAGTGGGATGAAATACACAACATGCATGCCAGATTTTTTTCTCTTAGAACCTTCTCTTAACTCCTTCATTCCTTTTTTTCCTGCATTCTATGATAAGCAGATTATTTCATATCAATGTTCTCAAACATTGGACTGTGATACTGTGTTAAGTGCTGGTCCTATGGATTGTCGTCTAGAGATTTGCTTGGTTTCTAAAATCCTGATATTTGCAATGCTGGTGGTAGGACAAACTGCAAAATCTTTTTTCTGAAAAGACATGTTGCCTCTCCTGTTCTGGACGTGTCCTTATTGAAGATTTGGAAATACTGTGGTTAAAATCTTCGACCTGAGTCTACACTCACAGCTTACTTCAGGCATGGAGTTTTGTGCTCATGGCACAGCGCACAGTGTGCACTGTCTGTGTGTTACACAGTGACCATGCATTGGCCTTGTCCTCGTCTGCTGCTGCCTTCTGCATGCTTGAAAATGATGTTAAATAACAAGCTCTTCATTTTATGTCTGGTCACTGCAATAGAAGTTTTAAAATACTTGCAAATTGTTCTAGGTCAAAGTGACGTAAAACTTGATAATACTATCATTTTCTGCTTTGTGTTATCTAAAGGACCCTCAAGTTGATGAGGGAATAGATTTGTTCATAGAACATTAAACAGAAATAATTAGTTCATGCAGTTTTCTATGTGTGTCTTCTCAAAAGAGACTCTAAAATAGGAATTTTTTTTGTTCTTCCTTAATAGAAATCTGGTTAAGAAGTACTGTCCTAAACGTTCACCAAAAGATGAGGAACCCAGGTAAAAATGTCTATTTCAAATTCTATGTGTAAAAAGTGAGAACTAACAAGTGTATGCTGTCCTTTTATGTTTGGGGTTTTTTTTTGTTAAAATAAAGTATTTAATTGGCAATGACAGCAAAAGAATTGTGCTTGGCTTTTATAGTTCTGCTGTAATTCTTAGGCATGAAACCTTTGTTTACTCTTGTTGGTATTTTAATATAGTAAACATGACAAGTTGTACTTGCTCCCTTCCAAATTAGTCTTTAGGTAATCGAAATTTTGAAAGCAGAAGTTTAGCTTGCTATGCACAGCCTAGTATTGTTTTTTAAAGAAAAGCAAATGTGTGTCCTTAGGCTTTGGGTTTTTGCTTAGTAATAGAGATTTTCAGTGCATTTTTATGGCAATACAAATATAGCTATGCATCTCTATACTGAGACTTGAGTGTACACAAATTGTCATGTTTTGGGCAAGAAGAGCTCTTAAAATGCTGATTTGCTTTGATTCTAGAGACAAAATGAGTGAATGACTAATGGTGCTAAACAACTTTATTTCACAGAAATGTGCTTGTTTTGCTGTCCATGTCCATAGCCATTTTTAAAATTTATTTGAAAAAGCACAATACTTTTTTTTTCTTTAAGGGTAAGCCTTAGGAAATAATAAAAGTGTACAAGTTTCAGGTTGCAGCCAGAGCACACGTGCAGAGTGCCTGAGAATTCCCAGTAGCATTTCCTCCAGCTCTTTAAACTATGTAAAGATCCTGGACCTGAGGGAATAGGCTTTCCAGTGCTAGAGTGGCATTTGAAATTCCCAAAAGCCAAGCCTATGGAGATGGCAGTATTCCACAGTTAAAAGAGAGAAAGATGTATATTTTAATGTGGTGCCTGTTTTTTTTTTCCTTTCTTCCCTTCCACACACACTTTCTACCCTTTGCCCCTCCTCTTCCCCCCTTTTTAGTGCCAGCCATAGTGGCACCTTACTTCCAGCCAAGAGGTGGGCAGGCAAACAGGCAGCTGTCTCCAGAGCTGATAGCAAACTTGTTGTGTAGAATCCATCGGGATGCATAGGAGTGGTATGATTGGCATGTTCCACCCTCAAGAACCAAGCACATCATCTCTGCAGCAAGCTCAGCCTCCGAGCCTAGGGACGTATGTATCCGTTCCCCAGCTCAGGCCTCTCCCTGGGCAGCTTAGGAGATACCACTATACTACAGGGCTTGCCAGGTAGTATTCTTCTTCTTTCTTTTCCATCCACAAACCCCATGTTCTTATAAAATGTGTTTGAAGAGACATTGCAACATGTAGTACGTGCTAGGCTTAACATAGGCTTGTGTTTCTGCTCTAACTCAATCAGCATTAAGATAAGGTTTATTGTAAAATGTCTGCGATTTTTTTTTTAATCAGGCGTACAGACTATACTAAAAGAAGTATATTTAAAAATGCTGTCTGACTTTTTGTGTATGTTTGTTTGTGTGTGTGTGCTTTCTGTCAGGTTTACTTCGTGTATTGCCTTTTTTAACATCCTCAATGAGCTGAATGACTATGCAGGACAACGAGAAGTAGTGGCAGAAGAAATGGGACACAGAGTGTATGGAGAATTGATGAGATATTCTCATGATCTGAAGACTGAGAGAAAAATGGTAATTTCTGTGGTTTTAAATTTGAAAATAGGATAGCAAAATGTATGTCTTTTAATGAATTGATATATTTGTTTACCCATTTTGAGGAACATGGCAATACATAGGTTTTGTAATACATTTATAAAATGCATTTAAAGTTTTTCTATAATATATAATGTTATGTGCTACAATACAGTTATTGAACCTAAAAATTAATACTTTGGGAAGACAGTGCTTACTAGTAACCTTTCTTTTGCCAGTGTACCACAGTATCTGTGATACTATTCTTACATGTTTAGTAATGTCTTCCAAAGAGTACGGGTAGCTCGTGGAGGATACTGCACATCATAGGCTGTCAACTAAAGGAGGGACTAATTAATGGTAATAATACTAAAAATATAGGCAAATTTAATTTATTTGTGGTGTTTTTAGCATCTTCAGGAAGGGCGAAAGGCTCAGCAGTATCTGGACATGTGCTGGAAACAGATGGATAATGTGAGTTTGTGTTTGGATTTTATTCCTGTTGAACTTAAATAAGATACACAGTCTGTAAGTGGAATTGCTTAGATTTAATATTTAGCTGTACTACTGAATGTCCAAGTAACTTAGTAATATCCAAAATCCAGTTAAATGTGTTTATACTTCCCTGGTTTAAAAAAAATCTCCTGTAAACAGCTTCTATGTTTATGTTTGAGTGAAGCCTTGACTTTTCAGCATAACCAGCATAAAGGAATTTGGTTTTAACATGGGTACAGACTTAGTTGCTTCTCCTTGGGCTACTAAAAGTGACAGTTTATTTGTATGAAGATGAACTCTTAAGTCACTGAATTTGACTTGAGCTTGAGGGTTTGTTACATGAGGTGTATTCAAGAATACCACTGTAGACTATTGTACTTTCAGGAGGTAGCATTGCTGTTTAACAGAGAAATGCAGCAAGTGAATGTCTCTAGGACAGACTATAAGCTCCTTTTTCTCAAAACAAATGCTTTTAAAGATAAGAAAATATAAAATTCAACCAAGTCTGTTCAAGATGCATTCTGATATTCTGGCTTTCTGTCTTAAAAATTTATTATACCTTTGATTCAGATTATTGTGAAGCAATACTGGAGAGGTGAATTTCTGTTTTGTTGTTGTGGTCCCAGATGAGCAGGGTCTTGCTTCACTGTCATGTCAGAGAGTTTAATTCATTATCAGAGAATCAGAATAGAAGCAGATGTGGTTGTTTTAGATGTTATCACTCTTCACCAAGACAGTTCCCAGAGTTCAGCTCAAACAATCAGTTTTGTTGTGTGCCTTTTATTTACCTGAGTGCAGAGTCAGTCTTTAAAATGCATTTATATTCCTTTAAGGGACACACTAACTTCAGTTGCCTGACTTTGCTGTGAAGCAGGAGCTCAGAGTCTCAGCTGCAGTTTCTCTCTAGAGATGTTAACTTCTGCAACAATTTTTCCTACAGCAGTTGTCTTGACAACAGCCGCATATATGGAGCATCGAGTATATTGAATACTGTTGTCTGAGCTACCTACAGCTGTGCCACTTGACATGAATACTGATGATGATTGTAGTGTAGATACATCCTTCAGACTGCCCTCAAAATGATTTAGTTGACCTAGTTGCTGTGCTAACAATGTGCTCCTTTAAAGGGGCTTAGTGAATTTAAGATACTTAAACGGAAGCTTTGATATTTAGAACTCAGAGTTAATGTACGAAACCAAATGGGAATAGTGGCTGTTGAAGCAGTAAGTTTGTACCTTTTGTAGAGCAAAAAGAAATTTGAGAGAGAATGCAGAGAGGCAGAGAAGGCACAGCAAAGCTATGAACGACTGGACAATGACACTAATGCAACAAAGGCTGATGTTGAGAAGGTAAGGGCAGTGGCTTTTCTTTATTATCAGTGATATTTCATTTGCATGTTAATCATCAGTACTGAAACAATAGTCATTGAATGTATAAAATTGTGTATAAAATACGCTTTCGTATTATGTGCAAAACCAAAATTCCAGTGACATGTAAGAAAGCACAGAAAAGGAGTGTGCTTCAGAATCAGAATGGTTTGGGCTGGAAGAGACCCTGAAGACTCCCCTGCCATGAGCAGGGACAGCTTCCACTAGATCAAGTTGCTCAAAGCCGTATCCAGCCTGTCCTTGAACACTGCCAGGGATTCTCTGGGCAATCTGTTCCAGAGCCTCACCACCCTGATAGTGAAGCATTTTTTCCTAATGTCTAATTTAAACCTGCCCTCTATAAGTTTAAAATCATTTCCCCTTGTCCTGTCACTACCTGCCCTTGTGAAAAGTCCCTCTCCAGCTCTCTTTTAGACTCCCTTTAGGTACTGGAAGGGGCTCTAAGGTGTCCCCAAAGCCTTTGCTTCTCCAGGCTGAAAATCTCCCAACTCTCTCAGCCTGTCTTCATAGAAGAGATGCTCCAGTTCTCTGATGATCTTGATATCCTCCTCTGGACTCTTCCCAGCAGGTCCATTTCCTTCCTGTGCTGAGGACACTCCAGATGGGGTCCCAGGAGGGCTGAGCAGAGGGGCAGAGGCAGCTCCCTTGGCTCCTGCTGGCCACGCTGCTTTTGAGATAGAGCCCAGTATAGGGTTGGCTTTCTGGGCTGTGAGTGCACATTGCAAGGACCCCCAGGTCCTTCTCCTCAGGGCTGCTCTCAACCCATTCTCTCCCAGCCTGTGTTAGTGCTTGGGATCACCCCAACTCACAGGCAGGACCTTGCACTTGGCCTTATTGAAGTTGATGGGAGTCCCTCTGGATGGCTCTGCTGTCTTCCTTAAACAGGCAGCTGTCTGCTGTTTCGTACTTTGGTTTGTATGTTCAGTCATTTCTGTGCTTTTTAGGTTATGCGCATAAGCAGTCTGGCCGAGGGAGCTGCAGTGATCATTGCTTTCTCTGTATATAACAAATGAGGGAGGTTTTGGAGTGTCAGTATAGGTGAAGTCTCACATTCTTTATATTTCAGTTATAAGGATGTCGGTTTTGATGACTTGTGACTAGTGTTCTTGCACAGCAGGTAACATAAAATATTGCTGTGTGTCACTGAAAAGCTCCAGACATGTTTAACCTGATAACACTTTCCTACTAGGCTAAGCAACAGTTAAACCTGCGCACACATATGGCTGATGAAAACAAAAATGAGTATGCTGCACAACTACAGAATTTCAATGGGGAACAGCACAAACACTACTACATTGTCATTCCTCAGATTTACAAGGTAAAGTAATTAACAGATAAAATATGTCTGATCCTTTTCTAAAGAAGAAGTAGACTTTAAAATTGAAAACTCTCATTTTTTTGGATTTTAGTGGATCATTTTATCAAGAAATTAACATAATCTTGAGACAACTTGTGTTTTTTCCTGAGACTGTTTACCATACTAATTCTTAGATTTCTAATGAAAAGGCTTGGTTGCATTTTTTATAAGATCATATACTTTATAGACTCTTTGTTTAAATATTTCTGAAAGGGTCTGGCAGAATAAACATTTGAGACATCTGGGTGACAGCAGACATTTAAAACAATCATTCTAATAAGGGTTGGTCACTAGTTCTCAGGTTACTTGTGTGTGTGTTTGAATGCTCTGCCCCTGGTGAGGCGAAGGAAAGCATGGAGCTAAGGGTGACTGTGGTTTAATGGATCTCATGCACAGGTGAAAAATGGATGCATTGGAAGCAGAAGTTCCAGCACCATCCCTAGCCCCCAATTAGTCCTTGCTTCATCAGTGTTACAAGCAATCCAAACATCTCTCTAAACAATTAAAAAAGTTAAAGATCAATACTTTGCATCTAAATTGGGGATTTCTTGAGATGCTTTCTGTAACTATTGAGGTTTTTTTTAAACATTCTTTGGAAAACAGGGACTTTGCAAAACTGGAAGACCAGTTTAAAGTGGTTGGGGGCATCAGGTGAGGAGAGTTCAGAAGTGTGTTGGGCATGCACCTTCAGCCACTTGGGAAATACGGGTGGGAACTGATACTGAGACAGGGAGTGAGGTGATGGAAGGTGAAACACTGGCTTTATTTGAAGGTATACCAACTTAAGTATGCTTGATATTTTTCAGAAGCACAAGTCAGTTCATTTTGGTTTTTTAATCCTTACTAGAAGGTCTGGGATTCACACGAGAAAATTGTCTTGGCTTATTAAAGAATTTTCTAATATTTTAACTGTGAAGCAGCACTATGGTAGGTCTGACTTTAACACACTGATCCAAGAACTGCAGTCAGCTCCCAGGAGAAACAGGCTGATCATCTTTGTAGCTTGGACCAGACTTTTGCTTTACTTTATTTCTCCAGGGTTAAAATCCATTATCATTGTAAGATATTACTCACATTTTTTGAACTCTACAGTAAGAGCAGAAAGGCCTAGTCCTGCTTTCTCTTGGGATTACACTTTTATTACTTCATTGCAAGTATTTGGTAACATTCTATGGGAAAACCATCAGAGGGGTTTAGCATGTCTAGGTGGCTGTTTTGTTTTGGAGAGATGAAATTGAATACTGTTTGAGACATCTGCCTCAGTGTAGATATAGGAAAGATCCAACTTCTTACCCAGTTTTTGATAACCTGTTGGTATATGTGCTACTGATTTTTGGTTTTGTTTGGGGTGTTTTCCACATTCAGGTGAAAGAAAGGTCCAGGGCTATTATCTTAATAGTATTTCTCTTTAATTTATTCTTTTTTGTTCTGTTCCAGTCAACTTGTATTGCATATATTACGTAATGGTGTTCTTCTCTTTATTTTCTTGCACACTGCTAAAGGAAATGGTTTGTATTTCAAATCAGAGTGTCTAAACTGCAGATAATTTTAATTTTTCTTATTTTTCCTACTTTTTAAATAATTGGTATTTCTCGGAAGGTATAAAAGTCAAAGCGAGATGGAGATATTTATCACCAGAGAGGAATTACTTGGAACTAGGAGAGAGTGAGGAGATGTAGAAATCAGTAAAATTTCTTCACTGTGGTTTTCACTTTTGCATGAAACAAATGCTTTAAACTAAATAGCTGCCTGTAAACACTGTACATGTGCTTTATAAAAGAAAAAAAGAAAGTCCAGTCCTTTATATGATTTTTAGAAATTAAAGAGCATAAACTCTTCGTAACTATTGTACTGGGCATCCTAAGTCTATGTCTGAAAGGACTTTTAATTTCTGTTTTGTTAAGCAAATAAAAATACTGGGAAAGCACAGAAATTCTGTCCCACACTGTGGTGAGCACAGTAACTGCATATGTCAGGACTGAGGAGGAAAAAAATTAGCAATTGAAAGCTTTATTTTATCTTTCTTTGCACTTGCAGCAACTTCAAGAAATGGATGAAAGAAGGACTATCAAACTTAGTGAATGTTACAAAGGCTTTGCTGACTCTGAGCGCAAGGTTATTCCAATTATTTCAAAATGCTTAGAAGGGATGATCCTTGCAGCAAAATCAGTTGATGAACATAGAGTAAGTAGAACTGAGTAACTTTTAAATGTGTGTGAGCAATTTAACTGATACAGAAGTTGTGGAGAGGGGAAAGACTGACTTACCCTGTACAGTTGTCTTTCTGTTGTCAAATATTTGCTTCAAAAGTGTTGTGACTTCCATTTCAGCAGAAGGGATGACTTCTGCACTCTTGCTGCTTTGTTGGTTATAAATATGCTGGAATACCAGCCTGGTGGGTGTTTTCCCCTGTGTGTGGCATTAAAACATACGAAGGGTGTTCAGTTAAAAAAGTATCATTCTGTGTCCTGTTTGATTGCTGCAGGTTCTTTCCTATTTTATCCTACTACATCTAGTTTCTTAGTTCTGTCTTCATTTCAGTGCCAATGTTGAAAGATTAAAGGGTGGAAAGTAGTTTGGCCCTGTTTTAAATTTGTGGTAACCCTTGGGAAGTATTTGCTGGAATATTCTGAATAGCAGAGTGTGCTTTGCAGTGCACTCATGAACACTGCTGAGATAAAAGAATGTTGTTATCTTGACTTGCTCTGTTCAGAAGTTTGTGTTTTGAGCTCACTCTTACTTTGCCATCTGTGCATCTCTGCAATTAAATGAAAAATGTGTCTCCTTGTTTTTTCTCTCTCTGATTCTTTATGGGTTTGCTTCTTAAACTCCTTAATGTCCTATGTTTAGGACTCACAGCTAGTGATAGACTGCTTCAAATCTGGTTTTGAACCTCCTGGAGATTTTCCATTTGAAGACTACAGTCAGAATATTTACAGAACTATCTCTGATGGAACCATCAGTACACCAAAGCAAGAGGGAATGAGAATTGATACAAAAACTACAGTCGGCAAGGCTAAAGGAAAGCTGTGGCTATTTGGAAAGAAACCAAAGGTAACAATTAAGAAATTATTCTTCGGAAAATTAAAATTTGAACATTTAGAGTGCGTGGAAGCAGCAATTTATGTATTTTTTTAAAAGTCTTCCGTTGCCTCACAATGTCTTTTAAAGTATGTGTAAGGAGATCAGAAGGTTTAAGTAGGGTTGAGTACTTACCGTGTTAAAAATCAAGTTATCACTGGGGAAATTTTTCAGTTTTTCTTTTAGTAATTTGTGTCTGGGAGCATTTTAATAGTTATTTGATAAAAGTAGCTTCCCATTACTGTAATGTTTCTAAGATTCTGTAAAGACTTTCTGTAGTTGCGTAGGAAAGGTGTTAATTGTGAAGATAAAAATAAGGGGAGGGAGAGTATGCTTTGGAATTGTGTAGACTTCAGATCTGTCTGTTATGACACAAAAAGACCCCCCTTCTAAATGTCACATTTATATATAGAAATGTGTTACGTAGATTTTTATTATACCTGCTGCTAGTTTTGAAAACTTCTGAGGGTTCTCTGAAAACACTGACATTTATAATATGTCATTGGTAAAACATACTGTGGAAGCTCCATCAAGGTAAATGTTCTAGAAGAAATATTCCTGTGCTCAAGAAAACATTGAAAGCATAGAAATTACTACTTTGATTTCTTGTGAGTTACTATTAACACTTTCTATGCCAGATGCCTTCATGGATCAACAAAAGGTTGTCAATACATGCATTAGTTACATAAATGAATAGAGCATATACATATTTAAAGTCTATGCTTTATCTTTATTTAATATCGGAGCATATCAGTGAGCCGTTTTAATGATTCCCACAAATTTCTATGAGGTTATTTTAATGCTCCAAGCCAGTTTCTCTCATTTATTACAGGAAACTATTCTTAGAGCTTTTTAATGGTAGGACTTATTTTCCACTTGATAATATTCTGAGAAAGTAGGTCTTTACAGAAAGGAAGGATGCAGCTGATTCTTTATTCCATCCTGAGTATAGTGTGTAACTCCAGCTGTGTGTTAAAACTGATTATTTACTTTTCATGCAATATAATTAATGATTCATAACAGTTCACATGTGTTAATACATGGGCATATATATATTGCATATGTCTGCAGAGGTGGGTGAGATTCGGCCTGTTCTGAAATTAGATCCCAGTTGCCAGTTTGACCACAAGACATCTTTCTGAGAGTTTGGAGAGTATGTAAATGTACACTGTTTTCAGTCTGGACCTTGGCATTTACTGTAGTTATGAGAAATCCCTTAGTATGATGACAGCTGAAATAAGCTGACAAGACTTGCCCTACTCTTTCTTCTCTGCAGTTCTCTCACTGTGTGTAGCATTTAGGGAGTCAGCCTTACTGTTTGCTCTCTGGAGTCACAGGTATACATGTGTGTACATACTACATGCATCTCTTCCCTCAGGACCTGCATGAAATGAAAGATTTTTGTCCCTCTTTTTTACCCTTTTTTGAGGAGATGGAGGAGTGCTTTACAAAACAGCATCTGGGAGCAAAATACTTACTAGAAGATACATATTTAATTCCAAATACTATTCACAGGTTTTAAAATCTATTCTTAAATTTATAAAATTAGCTGGTTTACTATGGCTAGGGTATTCATAGTGGCCTTTGGGCGTTCAATTAGCTGAAACTGGCTAGTCTTGACTTCCAGGTATTCATGTACCTATTTTTAATGTTGTCAAAGACATAAAAGCCTTTGGTAAAGGGAATGAGTTGTGCAGCAGTGGAAATAGTAGAGGAAAGTTGAACTGGGAAAAAATAGCAAAGGTACGAAAGACAAAAAATGAGAGAAGTGATTTGAAAAAAGGGGGGAGGAGGTTCTTGGGATGATACTAAGAACGCCATGCAGCCATTGTGTCAGTCCAGCTTGACTACAGAGTTTGAGAATACTTTTTGTTTTAGTCATTCTCCGTAGATGTACCAAATATTTCTGGTTTGGCTAACCTGGCAGGGTACCTCAATTCCTCAGGTAGGAGGAAGTAGTGAGTAGGAATGCTTGAGCTTCCAGGATGATTGTAACTAAATTGGCAATAGCAGAGCTCTGTTTTAAGAAAAGAGACAGGGAACTTTGGGATCTTGTTAGGATCTTGTGGCAGTGTTGAGTCTAAAGCTTCCTTCCTTCTCTGCAGCATCCTGTAACTCTGAAGATTAATTCATGACAGAAGTCTTTTAAACCCAATACAGTTATAGTATAAATGTGTCTGGAATGTTACAACCTGTTTCTGTGTTGGATGGAAATTTTATTTTTGTAAGACAGAATTTTCATTTTAAAATCACTTTGAACATTTGGCTTATTTATTGCTTTCTTTATTTCCACATTAGCCACAATCCCCACCCCTAACCCCTACTAGTTTATACACATCCAGTACTCCTAATGGGTCCCAGTATCCCATATTCTCCATTGAACCAGTGCATTATTGCATGAGTGACATAAAAACAGGGAAGCCCAGAATTCCTTCTTTCAGAAGCCTCAAAAGAGGGGTAAGTTTGATAACAAGTTGAAATGCATGATGGGCTATGAGCAGTGTGTTTGTGATGTGGCTTTTCTAATGCTCCACCCTCATTATAAGGCTTACTTGGTTAAAAGTAACGCTTCAGCTATAAGGTCACTTCTAGGATACTTTATTTCATACCGTACAGAAGTTACCAACAGATTAAAAAGAAAATAAAATAGAAATATTGTTTATCACATTTTAAATGCTCGTGCCTAAAAAAAGGTGTTATAAAGAGGGTGCTCAGCATGTGTTTGATACCTTTCTTCATTGTTGTTCACATTCACAAATGTTTTCCTACCATCATATAACATATTTTTGCAGTAATTTATCATTGGATATACAGTTACCACAAAAATCATCTGACAGATCAGATGTCTTTGCTGACTTTGAAAATAGTAAAAGTTGATTATGAGACACTGAGCTAAGAAGGGAGAATTTAATTTCTTTTGTACATCAAATGCTATAGCTTATGGTGATAGCAGATTTTGAAATACTGATTTTCTTAAACATTACAATTTTAATGCGTTTTCTGATTAATTAGTCGCTCTTGTTTGTCCTAGTTTCTTTTGGGTAAAATTATTGAAAAAATTACTACCAAATGCCACTGAGACTTATCAATTAATTTACTAATATAGTGGCACATTCTGCAGGTAGAATTTGTCTGGAAGCCAGTAGAAGGGAAATACTAAGTGGTTTCCTAGCAACATTTATGGTGCCTAGTGATAAATGTACTGGCACTTTCCTGTTATGTCAGAAAAGCGTAGGCTGCCCAGTTCATGTGTGTTTAGTGATATTTATTGATCCAAATAAAAAGGTAATTGGATGCATTTGGTTATATAAAATTAATAATTTTTTAGTATGTCAAGACAATATTGACTTGCTATCTCGTGCATCAAGCATGGTTCACTGCTGTTGACATAATGTGGAGATCAAGGTACAACAATGTTCTGTTGCAGTACAGTTACAATTTAGAGGCTTCCTTGTTGTCATTCTGAAGCAGAATGAGTTACAGTTAAAACTTAATATTATTTATCTTTAAGTCATGTTGTGGCATCTAATTTCAGGCCCCCAGATACCTTGGAAATAGCATTTCTAGCACTGCCAATTTTAGAGAATTCTTTTGTTCCTCTAAGTCTATATGGAGGACAGCTTCTCCTTTCCCTTCTGAGTCATGAGATCATGATTTGGTCTGGTCATGAAGGGAGTGCTTCTTCTTTAGGAGTCAGTGAGGAACTACCTGGATTAGGTAGTTGTTGGAATGGCACAGGCATTGATTACACCTCGATTTTGTTGATCACTGAATGTATTGACTCCTGGCTTACAAATCCTCACCTTGTAGTACCAGTAGTTCTAGGACCTCTTTCTGAAGTGAAAGATCATCTCCTAACAACTACAGAATGCTAATGGAAAATGAAACCATATCTTTATTTGATTTTTAAATACATTCTTCGTGTTGTAAAATTGAATTAATTTAATACATTCTTTAAATAATTTAAATTTAATAATTCTTTAAAATTAGGAAACATCACTAGTATCCTACAGATCTAGATTTACTCAAATGTGCCATAATACTAAAGACTTCATCTCTGTAAAATCTTCAAGATGAGCATTTAATTTTTATGTATTTTGAATTTCCTTGCAAGCATTTTAAGAGACACCACGTTATTGCATATTTTTAAAGTTTTTTCAACTTAAATGTATACTGGACTACTAATAGATTTTTTTTTTTTAAAATCTCATCAATCAATCTTATCTTTATAATATACCTTGATTAAATGCTTAATAGTTGCTGGTTTGTGATGCTGTTTCCCACTTGTTTTGTCGCTGGAAAAGTGACAGACAGAACTACTAAACCACAGAATCATAGAAAGGTTTGGTTTGGAAGGGACCTCAAAGGTCATCTTGTTCCAACCCCCTGCCATGGGCAGGGACACCTTTCAGTAGACCAGGATGCTCAGAGCCTCGTTCAACCTGGCCTTGAACCTGCCAGGAATGAGGCATCCACAGCTGCTCTGGGCAGCCTGTTCCAGTGCCTCACCACCCTCTGAACATAGAATTTCTTCCTAACATCTAATCTAAATCGATCTTCTTTCAGTTTAAAAATGTTCCCCTTTGTCCTGTCGCCATCTGCCCATGTAAAACGGTATTCAGTTTGCTTCTGCCTCTACCGAGCTGTATCGTGAGTTGGCAGATACCAGGCAGTGAGGCACAGTGGTGGTTTTGGTTAACATGCCCTGTACAAGATTGCACTCAAGGCACTGGAGATCACAAACCCAGTCTCCCTGCACTCTGTGCTGCATGCAGTGCATTCTCCTGTCAGGATGTAGAGCAAGAGCAGCAAACAGTAGCTATAGAGTAGGTTACTGAAAGAAGGGGTAAGCAAGTGGAGCTTGCTGGGTTGGTGCTGCTGCTACCTGCTGCTGCTTCTCCTTTGAAATCTGAACAATTCCAGACAGTGTTAGTGCTTATGGGAGGTCTGTGCTTGATGCCACTTGGTACATAAAATATCCACATTGTTGGCAGTGATCTGTAAACCTTGACAGTGTTTTCTTGGAAGACTCTTTCTGAAGGGAACAGGAAGTTTGTTTATGTCATTTTGCATCTCTGGACTTTGGGAATCCTACCAAAGTATCATTCGTGAAGGTGCCTTACTTTCCTCATTGCTAAAAATTCTAACTGTGTGTGTGCCCCAAGCACAAATGCTTAACATTGTTCAGGGTCAAAAGTGAAGTTGAGATACCTGTCTTGTAAGCTGCTTGGTGTTTCTCTGGAAAGGGTTGTCCAAATCATTAAAAGCACATTAGATCTTCGAAATGCTGTGAATGTTAAACCCAAGATGCAACTCCTGGCACCCATGTTTTATTTGCTTCTTCTGAGGATAAAGTCTTTACTCTTTAAATGTCTTTATTTTTAG
>VWPU01009392.1:1951-30369 GCA_013398955.1 Callaeas wilsoni
AGGGACAGGGAGCTCCTGGAGCGGGGCCAGCGCAGGCTGTGAGGATGAGGAAGGGGCTGGAGCATCTCCGTGCCCAGGACAGGCTGAGGGAGCTGGGGCTGCTCAGCCTCGAGAGGAGCCCCAGGCGAGAGGAGCCCTCAGCCCGGGGTGTCCCCCCCGTGTCCCTTGGGTGTCCCTTGGGTGTCCCTGGGTGTGTCTGTGCAGGGAGGGGCAGAGCAGGGCCTGGCTCTGCTCCAGGACCCAGCAATGGCACCGGAGGAATGAGCAGGGGCTGATCCCAGGAACTCCCCCTGCACAGGAGGCACAACTTCTGCCCTGGCAATGCCCAGCCCTGAGCAGATGGTGCAGAGAGGCTGTGGACTCTCCTCCTTGGGGATATTCCAGAGCTGCCTGGCCACAGTCCTGTGCCCCGTGCTCTGGGATGGCCCTGCTGGAGCAGGGGGGTGGCACCAGTGACCCACCGTGCTCCCTTCAGCCTGACCCATCGGGGATTCAGTGATTTACTTTGGTCCTTTCTATTTAAATGCAAATTCCAATTCTACCTCCAGCAGCACAAAGCCCCTGACACTCTAAAGGAGCTTAAATCCAGTTTGGAACAAACGTGATTGCTGGGAGACAGGAATATCTCACAGCAACACTTCAGCACGGGTCTAAGGCCTCCAGTGCATCTCTGGTTGTGTTCACAGAAAACACTGTCGGGATGGAAGAGGTCCAAAGGAGAATAAACACGGAGCAGTTGCAAATCAGTATTACCTGAAAAGTCATAAACATCTCCGATTTACAGCGTTCTTCCAAAGAAGCCCACCTAAAACCTGTTTGCACTTAGCAAAAAGGTCAAACGGCAAAGGAGACCGAGCAGGAAACTGCTGCAGAAGTGGAGCCCAACCTCGTGGAGTGGGCAGTGGGCAAGCAGGACCGGGAGCACACAGGCTGTGCTTCCAGCCCCTGGGTAACAGGCAGGAGCAAGAAAAGGCATTCATCTCCTGCAGAACCATTTTCCAGGGTGAAGCCTCTCGGCGCAGAATCCCCAGAATCCCAGGCTGGGTCAGGCGGTCGAGCTCCGCCGTGGCTCGGCCGGTGCCACCTCCCTGCTCCACCCCAGGGCACACGGACGGGATGGTGCCACCACAGCCCTGGAATGTGCCCAGGAGGGACACTCCGCAGCCTCTCGGGACAAGCTGTTCAGTGCTCGGTCGCTGCACGGGGAAGAAGTTCTGCCTCCTGCCCAGGTGGAACTTCCTGGGCATCAGTTCCTGCCCATTCCCTCTTTTCCTATTTCCCAGCACCACTGAGCAGAGCCTGGTCCCTGCTCTGAGACAAGACCAAAGCAAACAAATGTTTAGAAATCGGGTTTATCATAATTGCAATGGGACAGGGAACAATTCAAGAGCAGAAACATTGCCATAGTAACACAAAAAAAGGAGTTAATGGCTATAACACTTTTTCGGAGACAGAGTTGCACTTTTTGGCAATGGATATTGTCCTCTTGGACCGAGGGCAGGAACACGGGGATTTCCTGTATTTTCCTATTTGCTCACGGTGGAGAGGAATTGTGCAAAGTTTACATTTCTTCTTCACCAGTTAGACAGACAAAGAAGTTACCGAGTGCCCAACAATGCTGTTTGCAAAAACATCATTGCACAAATACTTCGTGACTTTCATAACAAAATTACCTCTTTGAATCCACGGAGAGTTTTGTGCAACACATTTTTAAACCTTTTTTTTTCTTTTTTCAATGAGGGAAAAATAAGCATGATCTTAAAGAAAGGAATGAATATTGGTAAGTTGGTTGCAAAAAAAGTCCCCCAAACCCTGTGTTCTTGTTGAACACAGAACAGATGTACTGGACCTACGTGAATCACAAAAACATCAGTTTAGCTAAACATGCAATAATGTGTTACACATTTGGGATTTTCCAGGTCTCAGACTAGCTCTGCAAGGCAGCTCCACCGAAAGAAACTCCAGGCACCGCTGCTCCAGACCCAGCGCTGGTTATCAGCGAGAGTGACAGCCCTGTGACTGGGGAGGGCTGCGACGCCCCCAAAGCAGGGTGTGGTGTCTGATCCTGGTGTCTGATCCCCCGCAGACCCCTGGGGTTACCTCAGGTGAACCCCCACGTCACCTCCCCGCTGCAGCCGGCTCCGATTGCCACAGGTTTCCAGCCACACCCGGGGCTCTCCGGCAGGCGGGGAGGGCAGAGCCGCGGGGAGGGGAGCGGCCAGAGCCGGGCTCTTCCCGGCAGCGCAGCCCCGGACAGAGGAGACCGTCCCTCTGCAGCGAACCGGAGCGCCGGGGCGGGACGGGGCCGGGCATCCCATCGCATCCACTACCTCCCACCGCATCCCACCGCATCCCATCGCATCCCACCGCATCCCATCGCATCCCATCACATCCCATCGCATCCCATCGCATACCATCGCATCCATCGCATACCATCGCATCCATCGCCTCCCATCGCAGCCCATCGCATCCCATCGCATCCATCGCACCGCATCCCATCGCATCCATCCCATCGCATCCACCGCCTCCACCGCGTCCCGGCCGGCCCTGCGCAGCCCCGGGGCAGGAGGAGAGGCTGGACCCCGCTGCCCGAGCCGCTCCCCGCTCTCCTCCTCGCTTTGGTGAGTGAACAGCGGCGGGGAAAGGGAAGAGGGAGCTGGGGCGAAGGGGAGCGGGAGGGATTTGAGGAATTTGAGGCTGGGGGAGCGCTGGCGGCTCCTCGGGGCTCGGCGATACCTGAGCACAGCCAGAGGAGCTGCGAAGGAAGGCAAGAGCAGCACAACTCACCCGCACGCTCCGCTTTGGGTAACTCTCCCCCAGCACTAACCGGGGGCACTTGGCAGAAGCTGGCTGCTCCTTACCCGGGTCATCCCAGCCCAGAGCAGCAGAGGGGTGCGTGGAGCAAAGGGTCCCCCGCAGGGGCAAACAAATCTGAAGAAAAATCCCAAAAGTGCATCAACACAGCGTAGGAAGCTCAGGCAGCTCACCTTGTCGGAGGACACTTGTCCGAGCTCAGAGCCAGCAGCTCCGAAGGTTCCCAAGTTTGCCCCCTGCCCCGGGAGCAGAGAGGAACCTCTGCGGATCAGGCCTGCAAGGGCCGGAGCACGGAGGGGATGTTCACAAGGAATGGAAAGGAAGGGAAGTGAAACAGATGGAAAAAGTCCAGATTCTCCATTGCACTTAATGGCCACTCTTGAATTAAGATGGTTCGGGGGAGTTCCTGTCTGCCCCCAAAATGTTTGAGCTCTTGTTTCAAGCATCTTTCTGGCGACTAATAGCGAGGGAAGGGAAGGGTACACGGCTGGGAAAAACAGGCAGGAAGGGGTTGGTTCTTTGTTTTAAGGGAGAACAGTGGCTTGGCTGAAGAAAGAGGAAGAGAAAGAGCTTAATCCTCACCCCCTTCTGAGGACAATCGTGCTCTTGCGAGGAAAAATTGTAAATGCATTACTTTTATACTCATCTTTTCTCAAAAGCACATCTTGAGGGGGCTGACCCTACAGTAAAGACATAACCTGCCCTAAACCTTATCCCACTCTTGATGTAGCCTTCCCAGGCTTTCCTTTACAGACAGGAATGATGGAGAGGAACTGGAATTCTTGGATAAGCTGCTTTTAAACTGTTTACTTGCAAGGCACCAGGCAGGCTCTCTCACTGTAAGACACCCTGTGTCCCTTTGCCATCTGCTTAATTCAACAAAAAACATTAAAGCTGCCAGGGGAAAAAAGAAAAAAAGCCAGATGTGTATTTTCATAAAGGAAAAGCTTTGTATTTTCAATGAGTTATTACTAAAATATGAAGGAGCTCAGTATATTACTACAGTAAGTTCACCAGATGTTTGAAGAGACTGATGTGTTCAAGTTAAAGATGAAAAAAAAGTGACCCAAAATAAATCTTTCAGTAACAGGGCTTATTTTATTACCAGTAGAAGGAGATAGCAAGTCCTCATACCCACCAGGATTTTCACATCTGTGCACTTTTGTGATGAAGGTTTTCCTACAGCTTCAAAGCACCAAAAGTTCACTTGACCTGAATTCGAGTAAATCCCCAAAGTTTTCATAGTGATCAACCTCAACACTGAAAGAACTCCCAGCTCCTATTCACATACACTGTTTTTAACCTTTGTGAGTAGTGACTTACCAAGTCACTTGGAAAGAACCAGATCTTGATGTTTGAACGACAGGGTGAGTTACATTTTTCAGAGTTAATTGCATCCCTGATGCAGAGGGATTAAACCCACCAAGTTTTACACTTGTCAAGGGTTGGAGTCAGTAGCAGCACAAGGTGGAGTCCAAAAAAATCAAGGTTTTTTTGCTATCCCTTCATGAAAGCTGTCCTGTTATAGTGAGTTGGGATCATGGATTCCAAACTCAGGACAGAAAGGCACCACTGCAGCTGCTCAGCTTTAAAGGAACCACATTCCTGGGAATTTCCCCTTTGTTTAGAAGGGATTTTACAGCTCATGGCTTTGCTTCCTGCCTCACAGCACAAAAGACTTTTCCCCTATACAGCAGTGATTTCACAGGTCTAGCACCTACAGCAAATCCTCTTTTTATACACAAGTAATAGAGTAAAGGCAGCACAGCAGTACTTAAAGAAAATAACATTTAAATACTGTTTTGCTAAGAGATCACACTGATGGCCAATTGGTTGATACTGATTGTGTTTAGATTAGCAGGGAAAATTAATACCATATCTGGAAGCGTTAGGATTCTAGCCAAGGTGAGGTTTTCCCCCAATCCCTTGGCAAAAATAATCTGTATTTGGGAAATACTATCACAAGAACAAAGGCTGGATTTTGTCATGGAAAAACTGGCATTTAGAACAACTAAAACTAGAAAATTGAGCCACTGGAAGAAGAGTTTCATGGAAGTCTGAGCTTACATTTGAAAGGCCAAAACATTCCTTGGAACGTGTCCATCTTCTGTTATCTCTTTCGAATATTCATAGAATATAGGCCAAGTGTTAAAGAGAGTTGTTAAAAAATGCCAGCCAGCGTCCAAAAAGTCTGTCTCCTGATAATTTCAGGTTAAGGCTCAAACTTAAAAAGAATAGATTTACTTAGGAAAAAAAAGGAAATAAACACAATGGTGTCTAGAAAATTGTTTAATTAAGTAGGTGGCTAGAAAATTGTTTAATTAAGTAGGTGGTTATGCTGCTTGAAGGATACTGAAGCTACACTTCCAAACTGTCCTGAGACATTGAGTCATCTGAGTGGGAACAACAGGCAGGTTTACCAAATTTTCTCATTTACTTTTTATCAAAAATTCTCCTTGAATATTGGCAGGCATTGAATAGGGATTGTTCCCCTACAGAGAAATAAATGAGGTTTTGAGAGGGAAATTGATTAAGCTTCTAACATGTTAATGCTTTCAACATTCAAAGAATAATTTCGGGGAAAAAATCACTAAATAAGTTTTTTATGTACAATGTAATGAGTACAGGCCATCTGAATAAAAGTCTTACTTTCTGCCTTGAATTTAATCTGACGAACAAGAATTTTGCTCTTTGGAGCCGTAGTTTCTTAAAAACCTATCAGCAAGAGATGTGCCAGCTTCTAGGAACTTACTCCCACTTAATCAGGGCTTAATAGATTGCACCTGCACTAACGAGGCACCGAGGCCTCCTTTTAGCATCTCCCAGGAGATTCTTGGAATTTCCAATTCCTTGGAATTGTAATACAATAATAAATCATGATAGCTGAGCCTCCCTGTAGAAAAAGCTCTTTAGAGACAGCAAAAATTAGAGGCGTTTCAGGGTGAGGTCAGAGTTTAGAATTTTCACAATGCAATCCAAGGTTTTGGGCTGTTTTGTTTAAAATCTGCTCTGTCTTAGCGAACTTTTTTTCGGTGTGATTAAGCTGTGCAAACATTAAACCCCATTTATCCATTTTTATTACTTTCCTCTGCTGCCAGCTGAGCCACAGATAAGGAATTACACCAGTAGCTCCAGAAGAAAGGGAGCAGGAGCACCCCAGCTCAAGTTCTGCAAGTTGCTCCCTAAATCCTGCCCTATCCAACCACAGCAGCGCTAGGGAGAAAGTTTGGGGAGCAGTCAGCACCATTTCGTGTGCTCTGCTCTGTTTTATTCCTAGAATAAGGAATTGTTGGGGTTGGAAGGACCTCTGGAGATCATCCAGTGCAAGCCCAAATGCAGTTCATGTATTCCATATGCAGCCAAGGGGAGCTGTCTAACCAGGCTGCTTTTTTGCTGGTATTTTTTTTTTTTTCAGTTGTTCTTTCCCTTTATTTTACCGTACATTTAAAGGGAAATATGTGGGGGTGAAGATCAGTCATTCCAGGTTCTTACATCAGCTCCCTGCCTCGGCCATGCCCAGTACTCTTAAACACACTTCTATAATATATATATTAGATTAGATAGAGATAGAGATATAGAAATACAGAGATATAGAGAATAGAAATACAGAGATATAGAGATAGAGAAATACAGAGATATAGATTAGCTATAGATAGACAGATATAGATACATATAGATTAGCTATAGATAGATATAGATATAGATATAGATATAGATATAGATATAGATATATAGATTAGATATAGATAGATATCGATATAGATAGACATAGATGTAGATATAGATATAGATTAGATATAGATAGATATAAATATAGATTAGCTAGAGGTAGACAGATATAGATATAGATATAGATATAGATATAGATGATATATAGATATAGATATAGATATAGATATAGATATAGATATAGATATAGATATAGATTAGATATAGATATAGATACAGATATAGATATAGATACAGATATAGATATAGATATAGATACAGATATAGATGCAGTGGGAAGAAAGACATAGCCTGGGATGTAAGCACTTTCCAGACATGCTGGTTTAACGTCCACGGAATCATTTCTGCCCTCATTCTCAGGAGATGCTCCAGGGCTCCTGACCCGTGAGCAGCTGCCACAGAGGGATTGTCCCCGAAGGAATCCGGGATCACGGCGCTCCCCAGGGTGCTCCTGATTCCTCTGCCTATGGATGCTGCTGCCACCAAGGACACAGCTCCTCTCCCAACAACACCCACCTGTAAGTAAAGCCCAGGCAGGAAGGAATTTGACCTCTCATAAGGAAGTACAAATCATTTTTGCTCAAACCCTGTTTACTGGAATAAGAAGGGTAAAGTTAAATGAAGTATTGCATCACTGAATTTCAATAAGAAATCCTGATTATTGAACAATCTGTTGCATTGTATTGCTCTGGCTGTGTTTAGAGTTACGAGGGTGAGAAAGTTGTGTAAATACTCTGAGCAAATACATTTACAGTATTAATTTCCTTCCTTATTGCTTTAAGAGGTTTACCAGAACATAAACTCAGGCAAGCTGTGAAATGGCACAAAATGTGTGTCACCCTCACAGACACTTCTCTTCAATGTACTGGAGGCAGAATTTGGTCAATTGATCATGTGCTCCAAGATGTAAAATATTATTGATCAATTCTGGATTGCGGATCAATACAGGAAGTTAGCAGCTGGGAAGCAGAAGACGATTATTAATCCTGAAAAATCCTATTATTTTGCATTTGATCTAAAATAGGCCTGGCATCTTTAAATGTTTGAAATCTGTGTGAGCCTAAATTGTGTAGGAAGAGATTACTCATTACCTATAATTTGAATGACTGCCTACTGACTGCCAACTGCTGGATTCTCAAACTGTTAGATGTAGGTTGTAAATAAGCATTGGCATGTTTAAATTATTTACTGCAAAATATGCTAATATGCTTTTTACTAACGCATTTTAAATTGGTTTGCCAATATGGAGTTTATGTTCTGGTTCATGATCAGCTGTTTAATGAGATATAATGAATTAAAACTGTGAGGACTGAAATTTCTTCTTCAGATTCTAGGGTCAGAAATATATGAAGCCCTATGAAAACTGTTTGGGATTGGCCAGTGGGGTTTCATAAAACACAAATTACCTGTATGCAAAATGCTGTAAAAACCTATTATTTAGGAAAGCCCTAAAAGAGACAGTGCTAAGCTGAGGCACAAATTAGCTTTATTATCTTATTGATGCCTTAGGATTTTAGCTTTTATGTTTTCATATATTCGCAGTCCTGCAATTCTTTAGTGTGTAACTCTGAGCTCCATACAGAGTGTGAGCTACTGCTTTTCCCATTTTGGTCAGTCACAACAATTCCTCTCCAGGCCTCAGAATCAAGGACACCTCACTGTGTCAGGCCCCGAGAAATGGAAACAAAAGTGAGTTGGAGGGGAGCAATCTGAGAGAATGGGACTGCACTGCCTGAAGCTGGAATTGCACAATTAACCTCTGATATGCAAATGGACAGCACTTAGATCTGTCCCAAAAACGTGTGGCTGTGTCCATCCTGGGTGCAGTCTCTGTGAGACTCCTGCACTGCCCAAGGTGGGCCCTGTGAAGGCCTTTCCATAAATCCCTGCCCTTTATCCTCTAACTCTGCCCAGCCTCTGCTCCAGGGCAGCCTCTACAAGGCATCATTATTACTACAGCAACTGAGCAGGTTTTTTTTTCCCTTTTCTCTAGTTCTGGAAATAAAAATCCCAAAGCAACCCACCACATTTCCATCCAGGAGTGCAAACCAAGACTGAACGTCCAAGGCCTGGACGTCCCGCCCCGATTCTCACTCTGTGTGCCCACGCAAAAGATGTCCAAAAACACAACAGAGAACTCAAGCAACGCTCCCTCAGCTCTTCTAGGCCTGTTCCTGGGAAGCATCTCCCTGGTCACCATTGTCATGAACACTTTAGTGCTGTGTGCTGTGAGAATCGAGAAGAAGCTGCAGACAGTGGGCAATCTGCACATCGTGAGCCTCTCCATCGCAGATCTGGTGGTGGGGGCAGCCGTGATGCCCCTGAACATCGTGTACCTGCTGAGCCCCGTGTGGCCCCTGGGGCTGGCAGCCTGCCTGTTCTGGCTCTCCATGGATTACGTGGCCAGCACCGCCTCGATTTTCAACCTCTTCATCCTGTGCATGGACCGGTACCGCTCGGTGCAGCAGCCGCTGAAATACCTCAAGTACCGCACCAAAATGAGAGCCTCGCTCATGATCCTGGGGGTCTGGCTGCTCTCCTTCACCTGGGTCGTCCCAATCCTGGGCTGGCATGTTTTTGCCAATAACGGGCAAAGGAAGGTGAAGGAAAACATGTGTGAGACGGAGTTCTCCGAAGTCACCTGGTTTAAAGTGCTGACAGCCATTTTCAACTTCTACCTGCCCTCCCTCCTGATGCTGTGGTTCTACTGCAAAATCTTCAGAACTGTTCGAAAACACTGCCAGCACCGAGAGCTCACCAACGGATCTTACTGGCCTTCCTTGGAAAGAAACACCGTGCACCAGACTAAGATGAGGGACGAGGAAAATATTTGCCTCCAGAAGCAAATCTTAGGTGAGAACACCCCCGGCATAGACAAGCAAAGCTCCCCAGAGCCCCAAAAAGCAGAGGCAGAGCTTCATTTCAGCAAGCCTGACAAGGCTTCAAAGGCACTGAGCAATGGGAAGGTCCTGAAGTGGAGCTGTTTCTCTCTCACCACTGCCCAGCCCGAGCGTGGCTTGGATAAAGCAGGGAAGAAGGGTGCGTGTGCCACAGAAGAGCCTGGGAACACGGAGCAGCCTGGCCGCCGGGACAGTGACTCCAGTTTGGCATCAGACAACCACACCTTCACGGAGGTGGCCCCCCGTGCAGAGCACCCCAGCTCCAACCCCTGCCGTCCTCAGGGGAAGACGGAGCGCAGGGATCCCAGAGCTCTGACGCTCCTGAGGAAAACCTGGCACGCCCTGCACAGCCATTCCAGGAGCAGCATTCGCCGGCACGGCAACAGGGAGAGGAAGGCGGCGAAGCAGCTGGGGGTCATCATGGCAGCCTTCATGCTCTGCTGGATCCCCTACTTCGTGCTATTTATGGTGACAACGTTCCACGACCACAAGCGACTCTCAGAGCTGCACATGGTCACCATATGGCTCGGCTACGTCAACTCCACCCTGAATCCGTTCCTGTATCCTCTCTGTAACCAGAATTTCAAGAAGACTTTCAAAAAGATCCTTCACATTCATTGATATTGGTCTGGGTTTTCGGAGCTCAAGTGCAGCTCAGGAGTTCAGCCAAACAGAATGCTCCAGCTCCAAAGGATGGGTACAGTAAAAGACCTTGGCAAACTGTAATTTATAACAAGTGTCAGTAAAAGTGGGAAATGTGCATTTAATAGTTTTAACACATTTGAAGAGCTACTTCAGATCAAGAATCTGAAAAACTCAGGGTCAATCTACAAACTGTTACACTGTTCTCAACCTTTGACAATTGGAGTTCTCCTCTCTCATCACAGAAATGGAGATACAAATAGACATCTCCAGTGATTATAAATTATTCAGCCAGAGAAAAGGAAGAAATCCCATTCCTATGACTGGCCATTTTTCTCTTTTAACTTACTCCATTACACACAGGAACACATTGCTTGTGAAGTGAGGTTCGCAAGCAGAGGTACCTTGCACAAAGAAAGAACTTCCACCCGTTTAAAAAATCTCCCCTATTTATTTATAGCTTCCTCCAAATCACAAACTCTTTATCAAATGTCAACTTTTGGTGTGTACCCTACTGTATCTCTTTGATATCATGATTATATTAACTGTACATTAACTTTGCTGAAAAAAGTAGTATTTTTATGTCCTAAAAGACTTTCCATGCTGAACACACTATCACCATCTGCTCCAGAAGGGTGTGCTGCTATTTCTAGACTTGTAGAATACAGTTGATTATACATTAAATATGTTTACCTTTTCTACCCTTTATATTTAATTGCATTTCATAAACCTTGCTGTCAAATATTTCAGGAGAAACACATGATAATAGAACACTCTAAGCTGGAAAAGAGACCAAGAAGATGTTGAAGTACAACCGAAAGCTGAGCTGGCTTTGATATTACAAAGAAAAAAGAAAGTCCACTGATTCATTTTGTTGTGCTGATGAATTTCCCACATCCTGAACACTTTCTTGCTTCTGAAATTGCTGAATTAACAACAGAGTTCTGCTGGAACTGTAACTCCTTCAGCTAAGAACTGCCAAAAGTTTAATGGGATGAGTTGTAGGGGTGTTCCGTGCAATATCTTCATTACATCAGGAGCAAAAAGTGGTGGTTTAAGGGTAGGAGGAGAAATTCTGGATTCTCTTTTCTTAAAGCTGCTCAGAGCCCCTCTGTGCCACACGTGCCTATTTCATAAAGTGAGTGCCACAACTTACAGCAACAATGCAGCACTAAGGGGAATGTGGGAAAGATTGCCCGTGAGTTTTGGATAGAATACTCCAAATGCAAAGTGTTATTCCTCTGTCCATGACTGTTTAATAGTATTTCGAGTATTCACTATTAAATGAAGCCCTAATATATCTGCATTTTAATAAACTGGGGAAATGTGCTAAAGGAACAAACTTAAATTCAGTCTATTTCAGTGTATCGTGCAAGGTTCAGAGATTAACTGACTTTGGTTTCAAGTTGCACATAGGAAACTGCAACTAGGAAACTTAAATCTAGGAGAAATAAAGGCAAAACACAGAGAGAGAATGTAAAACCAGCAAAATTCATTGCAGAATTCAGACAACTTCTTCACTGCAGGAGTAACACCTGCACAGGTAGTAAAACACCCCTTTTTGGGGTGCAGAGCAGAACCTTTTGAAACACGTGCTCCAATCCCTGGCCTTTCACAAACAATTGCCGAGATTGTTGGCAAAAATAGCCATTATATTGTTTTTGTATTCTGATTTTCAACAGCAATTCTGGCCAAAATGGATGGTAATTTAGGTGACCCCTGAGGAAATAAAAGTCAGCCGCAGCTATTAGTGTTGAAACACATTTACCCAAGGGCTGCTGAGAGTTCAGGGTCAAGAAGTCTCTCCTGTTGATCATGACAATTGCCTTTTCTGACTTTAAAATGTACTAATACACGACAAAACCTCAGCAAGATCATTGAAAATTGGTTTAAAAACGATGGTGACTGTAACAACATAAACCTCTGGTAAAAATAAAGAACATTCAAAGTGCTAAACCCAGGAGAATAAAGCTTCTTGAATATTTTTTAATCTCACTTCATTTTTAGCCATGATCTTTGTGTAACGGTGTTAATAACAAAGACAGGGGAGTTGTGATAGCCATATTTTATATATATTATTAGATAATAGTAAAGCAGTAAAGAGGGATAGTGCCTGTTTTAAACAGTGAGGTACCTAAGAAGATTTCTCAGTTTATTTCACTGGACAGGCAATTCCAGTGGCTCTGGAAGCGGGTAAGGAATGGAGAAGCCTCCCCTCAAGCGGGGCTAAGGCTCGAGAGAATACTTCAGGCGGGGTTTCCTGTAGGATGCTTTCCGAGTTTTCCCGTTAACGGCCGGGCTCGGAGGGCACAGCGCTTCCAGAGAACGCAGCCGGGGCGTTTCTGGGGCTGCGGCTCGGGTGCGCTGCCAGTGCCCGACCTGGGCTGGCGGGCACCAGGCTCCGCTCTCGCAGCGCTCCCTGCGCCGGTGGGGACATCTGGTGGGGACATTTGGTGGGGACATCTGGTGGGGACATCTGGTGGGAAAGCGGCGAACCCCGGGATGCTGCAGGCAGCCGCGGGCAGCAGGGAACTCTCCGCCGCGCTTTTCCCCAAATCACCGGGAAATGCCGCCCGCGGGAAAGGAAGCATTAGGGCGGGCGCACATTTTGGCCTCCTCCCATCACCTGAAAGGATGGGTCCGCCCGATTTTCTGTGAGGCAGCTTTGTGAAAGCAGAAGAAATGAAAATGATGGAGCTTTAAAAAGTATTAATACAGAAGCACTGGAAACGCTTCTGAACGTTTCTAGAGGACGCCCTGAACTCTGCACATGTTCCACTGCTTGCAGCGCTGCTGAGCACTACTCTCCCAGCTTAAGTTCCTACAGAGAAGGGGTTAAAACTTCAAAGTTTAAAAGCTAAACCTGAAATGTTTCAGTGCACGCAGTCCTTCAACCAATTCCCTTGGAAATGGCAAGCTAAATTTAAATAGTGACACAAAAATATTCACATTCCCTCAAATACAGCGAAAAAATTGTTTCCATCCAATTATGTGTCTGTTGAATAAAATAAAGAGAACAATTAATGCTGACGGTGTGGAACCAGCTCTGAAAACAGTTTACACTCCTGATATTGAGTTGAAAGTTGTTTTTAAAAACATGATGCATATCTGACATCAGAATAAATCCCTGAACTCAGCTCTTTGAGGGGTAAAAGGTGTTCCTCTGATCGTATCAGGGTGTTCCTTTGGAGGATATTCCTGCTTTTTTTTCCTCTGCTGACTCAAAAATTCACTGCTCCAACAGACTTTTTGCTTCTGCAGCAGTAACAGGGGTTGGGCACAGCACTAGATTGCTTTCGGCAGCATTTTTCTGTAAATAAACTGACAGTTCTGCCAGGTTCTGCTTTTATTTTGGGGTCTCGCTTACTGTAAAAAAATTGATTTAAATCCCAAAATGGAAAGCACTTTGTGAACCTAAAGAAGTGTTGTTTTTATTAAAACCTGAGCGAGAATTTAATCTGAGTTCTAGAGAAGAATCTGAGTTCCTGTTCCGAGATGCTCTCCAAAAGCATGGTGAGTCCATAATTCCCAAGAATGGCTGAGCTTGAAACAACTTCTTTTTAATTCCAGGAGTTTGAATCCCTTTTTTTTTTTTAACTCCCAGGGTTTGAATCTGCTTCCTTTTAATTCCCACCTTCAATCCTGGGATGGTTTTCCCTCGCTGCAAGATTTTCCTTGGGGAAATTGAAACTCCTGCCTGTGGAAATATGTGCCAGAAACACTCAACAGATTTTTCTCTTTGTTTTTAAAGAATCTCTTTTTAGTTTCTTATTATTCCCATGTTTATTACTTCATTTGCTTACAGGAAGATGCAAAAAGAGGATACAAGCACCAAAAAGGGATGAAGTGAAACCTTTTCAAGCCTAAGGGAAATAAAGTGCAGAAGTGAGTTTTAAGTTCTTTATTCCAAGAAGATAATGGCATTACCAACACTAACGAAGGGAGTGAAAGGCAAAATGAGGAACTGCAGGATTTTATTGGTGTAACGTAGCTGGACACAAGGACACAACCACTGGAACTTCCACGTTTATTCCACTTTATTTCATTTGTGGAATTCCTGGAAGGTCTGTTCAGCCCGTGCTCCGCAGCGAGGTCCTCTACCCGAATATCAGCTCCGCAGCTGGAATCGAGATTTTGCTGAATTTCACCTCTGAAAATTTCCCCGACCAAGCGTCGTTATGTCACTGTCCCCACACTGACCTGGTGGCTTTTCCTCCCCATTTGGGGGCAGTTTCTGCCACATGGGTGTGACTGCTGTGTGCTCCAAAATACAACACAGCTCTGGCAAATCTTATTTTCTGGATGGCATAAATTTATTTTCCTAAAATGGCACAAATGACCTACAGAGGTTATGAGCGTTTTTTAGAAGACGTATTTTAGTGTTCTAGAGCTGAAAAAAAAAAAGGCAAAAAAAGAGAGAAAGATCCCGATATAAACTCATTAAAAGCTTCAGGCTGGAAGGCACTTCGGGCTCAAACAGGGCTAAAATCAAAGTCAGATCCTGCTGCTCAGAGCTTGCGCAGTCAAGTGCCCAATTACAAAAATTACAAAGTCCCTCTGGAGACCTATTCCAGCCACACCGGGCAATGTTTTCTCTCCAGTAATTCGGAATTTTCCTTGGTGCCCTTTTCCTCCCCACTTTTTGTTGAGCATCTCTCAGAATTTGTCTCCGTTTCCTCCACTGGGTCAGACTCACATTAAACCCCTCGGAGCTTTGTTTGCTCTGGCAAGAGAGAAATCCTCATCCTCAGCCCCGGGGCGGTTCAGAGACCTTCTGAGGTGTCTGCTGCGTGCCGGGGAAGCCGGGGCGGAACACGGCGCAGGGCTCCCGGTGCCCCGGGGCATCGCCAGAGCCCGCCGGGGGTGGGATCGGGATCGGGACCGGGATCGGGATCGGGATCGGGATCGGGACCGGGATGGGGACCGGGATCGGGATCGGGACCGGAACCGGGGCCTCCTCACGGCAGCTCGCACACAGCGCCTTGTGACGTCATCACACCGCGCCGGTCGCCCTCCGTCACCTGCGCGCGGCCGGGTGACGTCACTGGTGTGAGCCGGCCGGCGATGCGGGAAGTGCGGAGCGAGCGGCGCAGCCGGTGCGGGGATGGGGTGTGCGGGCACCGGGCACCGACCGGGCACCGACCGGGCACCGGCACTGCCACTGCCCCCGCGGGGTGCCCCTTGCAGGGACCCGCGCTCCTCGCGGCTCCCCGGGCGGCAGCGGGGGCTGCAGGCGGGCGGAGAATGCGCGGGGCTGGTCCCGTGTCCGTGTTCGGGTGCCGTGTCGGGGCTGGTCCCGTGTCAGTGTGTGGGAACGGTCCCGTGTCCATGTTCGGGTGCCGTCCCGGTGCCGTGTCGGTTCCGTGTCGCTGTGCTGGGCTGGGGCCGTGTCGGTGCTGTGTCGGTTCCGTGTCGCTGTGCCGGGCTCGCCCCGCGTCGGTGCTGTGTCGGTTCCGTGTCGCTGTGCGGGGCCGGTTCCGTGTCGGTGCTGTGTCGGTCCCGTGTCGGTGCCGCGTCGCTGCGCGGGGCTGGCCCCTTGTCAGTGTTGGGGTCCGGTCCTCGTCCCGTGTCGGTCCCGTGTCGGTTCCGTGTCGGTTCCGTGTCACTGTGCGGGGCCGGTGCCGTGTCCGTGCCGTGTCGCTGCACGGAGCTAGTCCCTTGTCAATGTTGGAGTCCGGTCTCGGTGCCGTGTCGGTGCCGTGTCGGTGCCGTGTCGCTGTGCGGGGCTGGTCCCTTGTCAGTGTTGGGGTCCGGTCTCGGTGCCGTGTCGCTGTGCGGGGCTGGTCCCTTGTCAGTGTTGGGGTCCGGTCTCGGTACCATGTCCGTGTTGGGGTCCGGCCCTGGTGCCGTCTCCGACCCGTGTCCCTGTGGCCGTCGGGTCCCCGTGCCGTGTCCGGGCCGCGTCCCTGTCCCGGGCCGGTGCCGTGTCCGGGCCGCGTCCCTGTCCCGGGCCGGTGCCGTGTCCGGGCCGCGTCCCTGTCCCGGGCCGGTGCCGTGTCCGTGTTGGGGTCCGGTTCCGGTGCCTTGTCCATGTTGAGGTCCGGCCCTGGTGCCGTGTCGGCGCCGTGTCCATGTTGAGGTCCGGCCCGGGTGCCGTGTCGGAGCCGTGTCGCTGTGCGGGGCCGGTGCCGTGTCAGTGTTCTGTCGGTGCCGTGTCCATATTCGGGTCCGGTCTCGGTGCCATGTCCGCGTTGGGGTCCGGTCCCGGTGCCGGTACCGTGCCGGTGCCGTGTCCGCGTTGGGGGCTGGTCCCGGTGCCGTGTCCGCGTTGGGGGCTGGTCCCGGTGCCGTGTCCGCGTTGGGGGCTGGTCCCGGTGCCGTGTCCGCGTTGGGGGCTGGTCCCGGTGCCGTGTCCGCGTTGGGGGCTGGTCCCGGTGCCGTGTCCGCGTTGGGGGCTGGTCCCGGTGCCGTGTCCGCGTTGGGGGCTGGTCCCGGTGCCGTGTCCGCGTTGGGGGCTGGTCCCGGTGCCGTGTCCGCGTTGGGGGCTGGTCCCGGTGCCGTGTCCGCGTTGGGGTCCGGTCCCGGTGCCGGTACCGTGCCGGTGCCGTGTGGCCGTGCCGCGGGCTCAGCAGGTTTCTCCGCCCTCGCAGGGTTCCGTCCAGCCGTGAGCAGCAGCTGCGGCATGGCCGCTGCCAGCGGGGATCGCGGGGACCCCGCGCCCTCCAAGCTGCAGTTCGCTCCCTTCAGCAGCGCCCTGGACGCCGGGTTCTGGCACGAGCTGACCCAGAAGAAGCTCAATGAGTACCGGCTGGACGAGACCCCCAAAGTCATCAAGGGCTACTACTACAACGGTGGGTAGAGACTGAGCTGAGCGGCTTTGAGCAGCTCAGGTTTCCCCTGGCACTCCTCCAAGCGTCTAACGCGTTTCGGATGTTTTGCTGAAACAGTAGCAAACATGACTGTGAACTTTGAATGTTTCCCTGGGTAACCGACATCAACAAAAACAAGTGGACGTAACCTGTGTATTTCAGTTTAAAAGACGCTTTGCTGCTGGTTTTTTTTGTCCAGGTGATCCTTTGGGTTTGCCGGCTCGGTTGACACTGGAGTTCAGTGCCTTTGATATGTAAGTACAGGCTGTGGCTTACCTTTGTTTGGGTGTGAAGACACTTCCCTTGCATAAAATTCATGTATTAGTTAGGCAAACCCTACCTGAGAAGAAATAACATTTTCATGAACTTTTGACGGTGGAGAGGCTGCTTTGAGTCACAAAAATTAACTCCTTCTGGCTGGATTTAAAATATCCTGAACTCTCAAATTCACTCACTGTCTGCATGTATGTTTATATAAAATATCACTTTTTTTCCTGTTTCCTCAGCTTTTTGCATTAGGGAGGCTTTTTGAGCCATCTGACTCCTTCTCTTATAGTTTCAATTAGGATTTCAAATAGTTTTTACAGTCTCTGGCTGTTACATTGTAATTTCCTCCAAAGTGTTTAACTGTTATGACTGGAAAAGTATCAGTTTTTGAGAACAGTGTTAAGGGAGGCAATGAGATCAATCAGATCAATAAATTAGGAGAATGTTGTAGGATTTCCACCTCATTTATCTCAAAAATAAAATGCTGTGATTGCAAACAGCAGCTTCTCCAGCTGATGATGCTACAACCTATAGAAGCTGCTCAATCTTTTGCCTGCTTTAGGTTTCCTTTGGGATGTGTTTTAAACATCAAATTTTAAGTAACTCTTTATGTGAGTACAGTAGTGACATCTAAGTTCAGCCTAAATTGGTTTTTCTTAGTGAAAATCCCATTTGTCATGGGTAGCTTCTGTTTGAACAGAATTTAGGATCTTCAATCCCTGTTTTAGTGTTTTTGCTTGGAGAAAATACAGGTGCCTGATGTAATTTTGAAGCCATGGTGGGGATGTGTGTTTGCAGCGGTTATTATTCCATCAGTGCATGTTCACAAAGATGTTTTCATTAGAAGGGTGTTAATTTTGTCACTGTGCCTCATCATTTGATGATCCAAGTTTACACCATGAGATAGATCTGCTGCTGATGATTGTGTGAAAGCTGTTGGCATCCAATTCCCAGAGGTTTTCCTTCTTTTTTCCAGGAATGCTTCAATACCAGCACGCTGCTGTCCTGCTTTTGGAACGCTGTATAACACCAACACTTTTGAGACTTTCAAATCCTGTGATAAGAAATCACTTCTGGATAAAGAAGCAAATGAGGTAAGATTGAAAATCAAATCACAGAGCGTTTCCAAATCCTTTCTACCAGAAGTTGCACTCTGCCCCAAATATTGGAGATACTCCAGTCCTGAGCAGCCTCAGGATTTAGCTTATTCTGGAAGGAAAATTTGGTATTTGTTTTTTACTGTTCCCTACAAGAGGGTAGAACCTAATTTAATTAAGGATAACTGATTATACTTGGAGAACTCCATCACATTTTAAGCTCTGCAGTGCTCTTGGAGCTGCCAGAGACTTGAATTCTGTAGAGCACACGTTTAGAATTTGTTCTTGCTGCCCAGAAACCAGCTGTGCCTGGTTTAAACCCCAGATTAGTGCAGTCTGTGGGACAAAGAGATGGGGAAGCTCCACAACAGCAAGAAGACTGAGATGAAGACAAAGGTGGGTCAGAGGGGCTGGTCTGCCTGCACTGTGACCTGTTAATTCAATGTTATGGCCTGGGGAGAGGTGAAAGTCAAATTTAAGTCACTTTACTTTGACCAGTCCTTGATTCCTTTAATTAATTGCCTTGAGTAACAGTTTTCCTGCATATCTTCACTCAAAACTAGGAATTTCTTGCCTTCCTATGGCCTCTATAAAATTCCATTAAGCCAGATAACAGTATGGATAAATTCAGTTAGAAAAGACCACAGCGAATGTTTATTTCCAGACTTTAAAGGTAGCAAAAATTACAGATTTGTGCAGCCATTCTCATATTCTCTTGGTGTTTCTCTGCCATTTCTCTTCCTTCTTGTCCCCCCAATCCGTGGCAGATCTGGGAATCCATCAAATCTGGAGCTGCTCTGGAGAACCCGATGCTCTTGAACAGGTTCCTGCTGCTGACATTTGCAGTGAGTACAGAGAATTTCTGCCTCCCTGCCTAGAGCTTTGTGGTGGGAACAGTGAGGAGCTTTCTTTTTAGGAGGAATGCTGTATTAACACATTTGTACATTATTTTCTACAGATGTAGAAGATTACCTGATGGCCTTACAGAGATCAGTAAAAGTAGAGCAGCTGTTTCATGTTTAACAAATTGAAAGTTTTACTGAATGCTGCAGCTAACAAAAACTGAAGGATTGTACACACACTGTCTGTTTAAATCTTAGATAAAAACATAGAGAGAGAATGGAAGTATTTTAGTATTTTTATGGGCTTCTAAAATCATTATGAGGTGAAGATTCCTGTAGTTCCTATGGTTAGAGTCATCAGCCATTAATTCTAATGAGTATTATATAATTTACTTTGATATATCTCTTTATTATCAAATTTTACAATTTTTTTTTTTCCCTAGGATTTAAAAAAGTATCATTTCTATTACTGGTTTTGCTACCCTGCTCTCTGCTTCCCTGATGGAATTCACATAACTCAGAAACCTGTGTGTCTTGGGGACAGGTTCTCACTGAATCAGGTATTCAAAATACTGAATGTGGTGAAGTCTGTGATAGTAACAACTTCTGTGAGCTTTAAAACTCAGTGGTTTTTGTCACCCCATACTGAATTAATTTGAGACACTAATTTATTTTAAAATCTTCACTTTTTTATTTCAATGTGGGTTTTTTTGTTTCATGATTGTATAAATTGTCTCAGTTTAAATGCAGATAGGGCAAACAGTTCTTAAAGAAATGATTATGTTAAGCTATATATTTTTGATCTATATATGTTAAGCTGTACATAATAAAATTAGTGAGTATATAGCTGTGGTTTTGAAACTCATTTAAAAGAGACCTTTACAGAGGGGCACCCTCTGAGTGAGCCAGCTCATTAAAATTACAAAATTATTAATAAAATTCATGATTGGGCAAGAAAAAGAAGTTGTTTGTGGTTTTTTTTAAGGAGAAAAATTAAACAGCTTTTATTTTCTTTCATATTACATTGCCAAATTGTTGAAACTGCTGGTTCAGTTGTCTTTCCACTTTCAGGTTCAAGCCCTGCAGAAAGCATACGATGACCTGTGCCAGCAGGAGGGGGTGACAGCCCTGCCTTACTTCCTAATCAAATACCACGACAATTCTGTCCTCATATCCCTGCTGAAAAAGTGGGATGGCTTCTTTCAGGACCAAGGAGGAAAGGTAACGAGAGTTTTGTATCATTTTATGTAATTAAATGTTTAGTTTGTGAGCTGGGCCCAGTGGTTGTGTCTTGAGGGTGGCTGTAAAGTGATTTTTAAGCTGGTTTTCCTTTGATTTGTTCTCTTGCTTGGCCTGTGCCCTTTCTCTTTTTGATCATCCCAAAATCAATGCAGAATTTTGGGGTGAGAGCAAGGCTTCAGTTGATGGGCTTCCCTCATAATTGTGTTTAATTATGTAACAAAGGTGCATTTATTGCAGTGAATGTTTAATGTCCCTAAAGAGGCCAAACTGAATAAATCTCAGAGCTGTGGCAAAAGCTTGAGTGAAACCTGCTGTGGCCATGGATGAAATATTTATAAATATGCAAAATGTGTGTGTGGGCCTTCCCCGTGCAGAATTTTTATTTTAAAATGCTGAATAACTGCTGCTGTGGTCTGAACATGGCTGTGGATGGATGCCTTTTAATGCAGAACGATTTCATTTGCAGGTGACAGTTGGAGTTTATGATCCGTGTAATTTATCCCAGTATCCAGGATGGCCACTGAGAAATTTCCTGGTCCTGGCTGCCCACAAATGGTACCTATTTTATTCTTTCCCACCAAGATTATTTATTGGTTGATATCAGATGAGGTATTTTTCTCCCCATGGCATTTCACTCATATCACCCACGTGAGATTTTGCTTTTTCCCTTGCCATTACCCGCTTTGAGTGATTTTGTGCACTGTTCTGTTTTTCACTTGTCAGTCACAAATGCCTGTTAATCCTAATCCTAATCCTCACGTGGATGCATGTGCCTGGAAATGCCTGCTTCACACCCTGCCAACACCCTCCAGCTGTTCCAAATCTTGTTGAAAATACTCTGTGAATTTATACAATTAATTAGTGTCAAGTAATAGCAGACTTACGTTTTAAAAACCAGATGTTCTTTGGTTTTCTTCTTGTGCCGTCTGGAATTTTTTTGTTGGGCAGAAGATGGGAAAGACAAGACACAGTTTTACGCTCTGGGCTTGGGAAAGAAAGGATTTAAATTATCAAAGAAATTTGGGTTGCTGTAACAAAACTGTAATTAAGTTGCACTTCCTTAGTTTTGAGTGTTACATTTAATTCAGGAAGGAGAAGGGCTGGGCTGGAGGAGCTGGTTGAGCTCTACAAGGAGGTGTAAGTGCCCAGAGAGCTTTGCACAGCCTTGGGGTGCAGAGGGGTTTAGGCACTAAAATTCTCATTGTTTCTTTGGGGATTTGAATCATAGGGAGGAAGAATTATATATATTGAGAACTCAGAGGGTCTCCCAGCAAAGTTCAGCATTCCCCTGATGTGTGCTCTGCTGCTTTTCTGCTTTTTCCTCCTCTAAATCTGCATTTTGTCCAGTGCTGGGTAAATGCAAGGACAGGCTGACAGTGGCTTTGCTTTGGGGCTGTTTCACACCAAACCAGCCGTTTTCTTATACTTCAGGAATCGTTTCTCTTTCTGTACCTGATGAAGACAAAAAGCCTCGTTCAGAACCTGCAAAGGACTGAACCTCTGTGGAATGGGGGTTAAAAGAAGTCTCTTTTCTATTAAAGAAATTGCATGTCTGTCTCTATTTATATTTTTTTTCTTTTTAATGGCAGGGGCAGCTTTCTCCAGAGGGTTGAGGTGCTCTGCTTCAGAGACAGGACCATGCAAGGGGTGAGAGACATCACACACAGCATCATCTTTGAAATCAAACTGCCAGAGAGACCCCTGGGCCCAGGTAATCCATTAAACATTTCTTTTTTTCTTCCTCCTTAATCCCTGAAAAGAGAAAAATAAATTACTACTACAAAATCATTACTAATGCTAAGTCGTTTCAAGTGGATTTTAAATTGTTTGAATTTCTGTTAAATGTCTCTAAAGGAAATGGTTCCTTTTTCGACAAAGAAGAGGGAATAGTCTCTTTAATTTTTTCCACCTGTAACTGTGCTGCTAATTGAAAAACAACAAAAGTCCTCCTGGTGTCATAGAAAATACAATAAAACAGCAATTAGTCTCTTTTTTCCTTGTTAAATTTGTATGCAGTCCCTCAGGTGGGAAAAAAGTGGTAGTGAATTTATGGGATGCAAAATTCCTGGGTAATTTCTGAAATGGTAAAAACCTGCCCTAGAGTGGAACTATTCCTTTAATCCCATAGTGACATATCCAGGTGTATTTTAAAGCAACAGACTCGAAATGGTAGAACATAAGCTCAGATTTAATTTCTGGGTACGGGACAATATCACAAAATTTCTCTGCCTCAGGCAAAAAGTTCTGAATGCTTCACATGTCACTGTTGCAGATATTAGATATTAAGATATATAATTCTCCAGTGAATTTGCAGATGGGGTCTAGGGAACATGAAGTGATGACTGAACTTGGCAAAATTTACTGAATTATGAGCTTGACATTAAAGATCTGAGGGGGAATGATGCCAGCTCTGTCCTGGGTTTGAAGCTGAACAGGCAAAAGCAGCACAGGGGACACCTGAGAGCAAAGAAATGCTCCAGGAACTTCCAGCTGATGTAAACAGCACAATTTGTACAGTAGGTTGTTAAAATACAGGTTGTTTACTGGCAGGTTTAAAATAAGTTTTTTTCCAACAGGGTTAAATCTAACAAAATTTCTTTTTTCTGTCCTGTGATATTAAGGTTTTCATTCTTTCTTTCCTTTTTTCTTGCCTTTTTTTATTGTTTTTAATACATGTTTGAAATATTTCAAACAGATTGTCCAAAAGCTGTTGGATGGGAGAAAAACCAAAAGGGAGGCATGGGGCCAAGGATGGTGAATCTCAGTGAATGCATGGATCCAAAAAGGTTTGTTTATTATCTTTTAAATTCCCAGAGTTTTCTTTACTTGGGCTTAATCCACAAGAAGTTGAAGTGTGAAATAGGTAAGAATAGACAATAACACATTGTTTGGACATTCCCTTTGGAGGGAAGGGCCTTAACAGAGCAGTGCACTGCCTGCAGCAGAAATCTTGGCAATTTTGGACTCCAGCTGAAAATTCTGAATGCATTTGATTTAAACCTGAGTGAAATGGAGGCCAGAGCGTTCCAGGCCTGTGGTAATTTCATGGAATTCTGTAACCTGCAGGGTGTTCATGAAAAGAAGCGTGGGGGAAAGTTCAGCCTTTGGGATTTGTCAGAGTGGGACAGGAAAGGGCTCAGAAAATATTCATTTTTATCATTCTGGACATAACATTTGGGCAATGGGTGGAAAAGAGTGGAGTTACAGAGTGACTGCATCTGTGTCCTTGCCTCGGAAAAACTTGGTGCTCTGGTGGCTCAGGGTCGCATTTTGCCCATCCAGCAAAGCCATTTTTGTCAAGCATTTGTGGAAATTCCCAGTGTCTTCACAGATATTCAATAAAGTTCATCTCAGGCTTCTTAATTCTTTAGGTAACTTGACCTTCTTTATTTGTATAAATGGTATAAGAGCTTCCCACAGAGGTGTTGGTGAAATGCCAGCCTTGACAATTGCTGTTTAAATCCTTGTTGGACAGATCATTTACTGGCTGCTGAGAAGGTTTTGTTTATGATGTGCAGGAGAATGAAACTTGCAGGAATCTGAGAAGGTTTTGTTTATGATGTGCAGGAGAATGAAACTTGCAGGAATCTGAGAAGGTTTTGTTTATGATGTGCAGGAGAATGAAACTTGCAGGAATCTGAGAGCTGTGGTGGCCTGGCTTGATGAGAGTTTTAACACCCCGTGTTCTGATGAATGCAAGAATCTGCCCCTTGCTTGAACAGAGATTTTCTACCTCATTTTCATTCTTAAACTTCCCCAAAGAAGTGCCCACATGCTTTAGGGCACAAGTGGAATGTTTCATGTTAAGGAGAAGTGTAACAGGAAACCAGTTAGTTTAAAAAAGAAACAAAAATTTATGGACAAATCATCTGTCTTAGCACTCAGCTTATCAGGAATCTTGGCTGAGACACCATTTTTATTTTCATGCTTGCACCAATTTTGTTACTAAAATTTTAATTTTGAATTGTTTCTTTTTCAGAAGCCCTTGTCTGTTTGGTTTTTCATATCACCTATGTGTTAAACTGCTGAATTCTTTCTCTCCTTTAAAAAAAATTTAAAATTTAACTCCTTCACGTGAACTACCAGTAGCTGCTTTGTTGGAGAAGCACGGGAGGGTTCAGAATGTTATTTCTTCCACGGCACAGGTTAGCAGAATCATCTGTGGATCTGAATTTGAAGTTGATGTGCTGGAGGTTGGTGCCCACTCTGGATTTGGAAAAGATTGTGGCTGCCAAGTGTCTGCTGCTGGGAGCTGGTACCCTGGGCTGTAGTGTGGCAAGGACCTTGATGGTAAATCCTTAATTTTACAAATAATCTCCTGTTTCTCAGAAATTCCGTATTTCTTTTCTTTTTTTTTTGTCTAGCTGCCCTGACACATCAGAGAAAAATTGCGTTCTCTGCATCAAAATACACATGATGCACATTGGTTGATGTTATGAATTGCAGGGAAGAGATGAGATCTGTAATTAATGGAAATAACTGAAGTTCTGCTAACATGAGGTAGTAAGGGAACCTTGCTAGAGTGGTACTTTATTTTGAATTTCTATTAAAAAAGGAATTCTGGAACAAATTAACAAGCTGTAAAGACCAAATTCACAGTGAAGCACTTGAAGTAACTGTGCTGATGATTCCTTGCAGGGATGTTCGTCCTATTCCACTGAATTCAGCAGGGTTTGAGGCATTACTTTTTGTTTTAGAGTGATGTTTTAGAGTAATGACACGGAGTTTGGTATTTAGGTAGAACAAAGCGATGTAGAGGGTTTTTTAATATTTTACAAAGAGGCTTATATCTTTTAGCTTACTTGAAGTTTATAACAGTGTTAAAACTTTATTGGACTTTTGGTTCACTATTTGTTAAGTTTATTGGTTAATTTTGATGTTACTTATATTATAATGTTTACTTACACAAGAATGTAGGTAAATGTAGGTGTACAGAGCTTAATTGGTTTTAGAAAACTTTAAGGATTGTTTATAATATTTTAGCCTGGGAATAGAGAGAAAGAGAAAATTTTCACACAAACTCTGGGAAAGTTAGAAGGTTTCTCTGCTAACAGCTTTTTAGTAGTGACAACTTTTAAATGCCACATTTGAACCAACCAAATTCTCTGTTCCCTTATTTCAGCTGCTTCGAATAATTGCCAAAGCTTTTGTAGCTTGAAAAAGTGGCCAAAACTCCCTGCTGAGTGTCTGGCCTTCCTCAGAAAGATTTGTCTAAGGCTGTTGTAGTTCTCATTATTAAGTTTTGCTCTCCTCCAGGGCTGGGGCGTGAGGAAGATCACGTTTGTGGACAACGCAAAGATCTCCTACTCCAACCCCGTGCGGCAGCCGCTCTACGAGTTTGAGGACTGCCTGAGCGGGGGCAAGCCCAAGGCTCTGGCAGCAGCAGAAAGGCTGCAGAAAATCTTCCCAGGAGTGGTAAGATCATTATTTCCATGCTACTATCACTGAGGAGAAAAAAAAAAAGACTTTAAATTGCTTATCCAAGTTCTAGTAATTAAACATTAAAAACACTCCACGGGCATTGCGTTGGTTACTGGAATATTTTACTTCAAATCTCTGTACCTGGTAACTTTATTGAGGTCAATACTTGTAGCCGTGAAATATGATTAAAGATCATCTAAGTCATCTTGTAGCTTATTGATAGCAAAGTGAATTTTTTTCCTGTCTAGGATTTCCTAAGGAACTTTGAGTAATGCCAGGTCAGACATATTAATTGTCTACTGTGGGAGCAGGTCCTGAAGGAGGTAATAAATGTGTTACTGAGATTTCCTGTTATGTTTTAGACCCTCAATTTGAAATCTCATCTAAATTGATTTTCTACCTTAGAAGATAATAGCTTAGTGCTTAACTTCCAGCAAAAGGAACAACATGTAGTCCCCTTCTTTCAATGTCATTCTAATATTTTATGAGATGGTAACTAAATATTTTGTCTTGGATGATTTGGAGGCATTTTAAAACTTTTCTTGATTCCTGAGATTTTGGAATTCTGTGGAATGAGCGAGATCTTTCTTTGGGGATTTATATGGACATTGACCCCTCCTTAAAATAATTCCAGTGTGCACTTTTGCTCTTTTTGCCATTGCTTGGCTGCCAAAGTGCACCTCGGCCACTTTGGCTGGTGACTGGCTTCTTTTTCTTGAGGGCCAGTTATTCAAATAAAACTGTTGAAGCTGCCAGACTTTTCTGTATTCCAGTCCCTGGACTGAGCTTTTTTCGGAATTCTGGTAGGATTTTAGTATTTTACAAACCTCATTGACCATTTTTTGGTGCAGTTAGTGTCCAGCTTATTGATTTTAATTTGTTAGACAAAAATTGCCCTCCTAAGCCACCAGCAGTGTCAGTTATGCTTATCTAATCAATCAGCACTTGTGCAGCCCGGGCTTGATGAGTTCTCCATGAATCCATTACTCAGGCACAGCATGGATTCAGTTTTGTGTTCCTGCCACAGCCTTTTGGAGCAGATAATGCCACTGAAGGTAAAGCCTGCTCCAGTAATTTCCTGATGTCTGTGGTGGTGGTACAGAGGGGACAAAAAGGTTTATCCCTTGGTGTGGTTAATGCAGGTATTACCCACAGTCATTTCTCCAAGCTGCTAAAAGGGCCCGGTTCTTTTTATGCTCAGGGATATTTATGATGTTCAGAATGTATCTTCACCCTTCTGGTTATTGGACTCACCTGGATTTATGAGTTGTGCTGGTAATTGGTCTGTACAAAAGCACATTCCACCAACCTTCCTTTCCTCTCTTCCCGTGGAATTTCATGCTTGCTTCATCCAGCTTTTACATTTGGGTTTTTCATTTGTTAGCTGCTTGGAGTGCAGTGCCAAGCAGGGAGGCTTTGGCAAGGCTCGTGCCTCTGTCACATACATGAGGGGTGCTTTCTTCCCTCCCAGCTTTGGCAAGGCTCGTGCCTCTGTCACATAAATGAGGGGTGCATTCTTCCCTCCCAGCAGATGGCTGGCAGCTTGTGCTGACACATTTCCAGAGCAGGGAGTTAGTTGTTTGCGTTGTCTGTGCGTTGTGTGGATGCTTATTTGGCTCAAGATTTGCTCTCGGTATGTCTTGCCCGAATAAGGGGCTGGAAGAAGGAAATGTTTGTGCCACAGGAAGGAGCTCCTCCAGCATCTGCACAGTGCAAGCCCCCAGCTCTGCAGTGACAAGTCTCAGAAGTGCTTTTCTGCTGTCTCAAGTTCACACGTGGCTGGGGGAATTCCAGGGAAATCATCCGGGGCTGTTCTTCTCAGGAACTGAAAATAAAGAGCAGGGTGTTGATGCTGCACGTGTCTGACTGTGGCTGGGTCAGTGCTCAGCAGCAGAAATACAAACTGAAATACAAACTCCCTCACCTGGCAAGGGAGTCCAGGGCACAGGTTTTAATCACAGATCATAATCACATGTAAACGGGGCTGCTTGGCTTTGGGGTGATGTTTGTCACCCCTGGGATTAGGAGCAGTTCCACTCTGTTCTCGCAGTGATTTGCTGGGCCTAGTAAGACTTTCTGAGTCTGTTCTGCATAAATGCAGACTCAGAAACTTCAGCACTGTGCTTCAGTGCACAGCACTGCCACACAGAGATGGAAGGAGCAGAGCTGCCATTCTGACAAACAGGAATCGAATTTGTCCTCTGATTTGTGTTCAATTTTACAGCAATTGGGTCACAAGGTTACCTTTTTACACCTGATTTTCTGTCTGTCTGCCTCTAGAGCTCTGAAGGTTATAACATGAGCATCCCCATGCCAGGCCACCCAGTGAATTTTTCCGAGGTGACAATGGCCCAGGCTCGGAAGGACGTGGCTAAGCTTGAGGAGCTCATCGACGCCCACGATGTTGTTTTCCTGCTGATGGACACTCGGGAGAGTCGGTGGCTGCCTGCTGTCATTGCAGCCAGCAAGAGGAAGGTATTGTACTGTCCTTTCTCCCCTTCCTTTCTCCCCTTCCTTTCTCCCCTTCCTTTCTCCCCTTCCTTTCTCCCCTTCCTTTCTCCCCTTCCTTTCTCCCCTTCCTTTCTCCCCTTCCTTTCTCCCCTTCCTTTCTCCCCTTCCTTTCTCCCCTTCCTTTCTCCCCTTCCTTTCTCCCCT
>VWPU01009393.1:0-179582 GCA_013398955.1 Callaeas wilsoni
CGGGCGGTCGGTGCCTGGGAGGCGGCCGGTGCCGCGGCGACGGGCGGTCGGCGCGGTGCGTCCGGCAGGCGAGCGGCGCCGGCGGGAGTCCGGGCGGCGCAGGATATTCGGCGGATTTCGCGGGTTTTGTTGGGTTTTTTTGTTAGGATGGGTTTTTTTCTTTTCTTTTTTTTCGTTTTCATTTTTGTTGCTAAGCTACGCTCTAAAAGTTTGAAGGCGGTCACCGAGTGTCAGCACTATGTGTCACTGGCGAAGCTGGTGCGAAGCCGGCCCAAAAGCGGCTGTGTGCAGGAGCCGCTGTCTCAGCCCCTTCCCGCGGCGAGGGGGACAGGCAGGGGCTGCTGCCGCTTCCTCCGACTCGCGCTTTTGGAGATTCGCTCTTCTTCTTGCTGTTGAGCGAGTTCCAAACCACATTATTAGAAAGTAAGCGACAGATGTCAGCGAGCGGATTAAACTCTCCCTGGTCGAGTTCTGAGTGTGCCGGCTGGGAGGGAAATCCCTCGTTTCCGTAAGACAATCGGTCCCACATGCCGAGGGAGCGGTTCTCCTCCCCAGGACGGGGCGCGGGGGCTGCGAGCTGCAGGGGAAGTGGCGAAGTTCAGCGCCGGGCTCACAGCGGTGGGTAGCGAGGGCGTGTGGCTTCCTAATAAAGCTCATGAAAAATCTCCCTTTGCGTTTCCCTGTGTTCGGAAGCAAATTTGCAGCCACGAATTGCCGTGTTAGATAAAACTAAAACGTGAGATTACGTAGAAGATCTCACTATTGGATAGTGGCGTTAGTATTTCAAAGAGACCATTGTTAGGATCGTTTGCTCGTTGTCAGCAGGTAGCTTAGTGATGGCAGTTTTTAAAAGTTCAGATTTTAGCATATAAACTAAAAATTTTGTGTTCATTTATGTCCTCGTAAACATCCAGAAAATTGATTCAGTAACACTACAGAGTATGGTCGGACATTTGTTCTCTGTCTCTTTTCAGAGAGGGAAGGGGAAAATAAAAAAGATCTTTTCACAAGGGAGAAATCCGGACACCATGTGAGTGATGATATTGCAAGTTGTTTCTATCTGGAGATTTTTAGGAAAAGGGGTAAGAACACATCTCGCGGATAGGATGATGACTTGTGGCTAAGGTGTTTGTATTTGATTAGCTAGGGTTTTTTTGAGAAAACAGTGATAGTGTTATACCTAATTGATAGAGGTGACGAGAGTGTGGGAATTTCTTTGAATTGTCGAAGAGATCGAAGATAGCAACAGCAGCAAAAGTCTTGAGATAAATCTCATTATGTCGCGGACTAAAGTTAATCCTGCTGCTGACTTCAGTTATCGGAGCGGAGCCCCTGCCAGAGCTAAGCGCTTGATTACTGTAGAACTGCAGCAAGGGTCCCCGCTGGTTTTCAGGCTGGATAGCGAGCAGGAGAAGCCGTGTGCGCCCCGGGCGCAGCGGTGCTTCGCTGGTGCCGCCGGAGCGGAAGGTGTTTCCCGGAGGATGTTGAGGACAATGCCCGGCGCTGCGCCGCTGCTCCGCCGCTGCCCGGCAGGGGGCGGGGCCGAGCGCTTCCGTCTGCCCGCGGCCCAGGGACGCGCACCGGCGGCGCGGCAGCAGCGCGGCTTTCTGCCGCTCGTGGGCAGAAGTCACGCTCCTTTCTGTAGCCGACTGTGCCTTGGGAAATTTTTCAGAAAAACAGGAAGTGGCAGGATTGCTTTGATGGATTGAGGGAGTATTCCTAATCGGACTGACCTCGAAAAGCAATCCTAATCTTCTAGAATTGGTGTATGGAAGCTTGTAGGCTGCCTGCAAAAAGTCTTGTGACTGGATCTGAAGGGAAGTCACAGACCCATAGAGTTGTTAGGGTTGGAAGGGATTCCTGGGTTTTGTCTACTGCAAACTCCCTGCTGAGGCAAGGTCACCTAACATGTGTTATATAGGAATGTATCCAGGTGGGTTTTGAATGTCTCCAGAGAGGGAGATTCCATGACCTTTTGGGGCAACATGTTCCAGTGCTCTGCCACCCTCAATGTAAAGAAGTTCTTCCTCATGTTGAGGTGGAACTTACTGTGTTTCTATTTATGGCCGTCGCTCCTCATCCTGTTGCTGGGCACCACTGAAAAGATGGTGAACATTGGAGGGGCACTACTTTTTTCAGCTATTCCCAATAGTACATTGGTCTTTTAGCAGTTCCCATTCATGGGTGTCTTGTAGTTTTCTCTCTAGTGACAGGAGGCTCTGAATCTTTCAATGGGTTAAGAGGCAAGTTATTTAAGGGCAAAAAGATAAGTCATTTCCCACATTGATTTTCTTTGATTTATCATGCTGCAGAAATGGTCAGTTGTGTTCTTTGGGAGCTTTTTTCATAGCCAAGCTCTGACTGATCTCTGACTTTCAAGTATTCTATGCTTGATCTGATAGGATGTTTCCTTCTCTGTAGCACCTCTGCTGACAAATCATGAATGGGGACACTGATACACAGTGTGCCTTAGAATAAATTGGATGAAATGTAGGATTGATGCATTGAGGAATCAGTGCAAACAGAGTGGACACCCATGTTGGCATGCCTCTCTTAATGGGGAGACTTCTGGCTGTGCAGAACATCTGTAGCCTAGAGATGTTTGAATGCCCTAATGTAATGTACTGCTATGGCTGGCTTGTCTTGTATTTCCAAAAAGCTACAGTTAAATTAAGGCATTTTCTTCTGCTCGTATAACTTGTTCTTTTGGGACTGATGGGCTGCATGGAATCAGCCATATTTAGCTGGTGGGTAATTACATCCTGTATCTCCTAAGTGCTTCCATGTTCTGAGGAGTGTTGTTTCTAGTCCTGCTTGGATTTAGCTTGAGCCATCTGTCTCCTTTTTTGAAAACATTGAATCAGTTGAGCTTTGTAGGAAGCTGTGTGTTTGCCTCACTCAGTTGAACTGACAATGGTGTGGCACCTCCTAAAGATGTCTCATTGGGATGCTGAAGCTGTGGAGTGGCAATGTGAACTCTGTCAGTGTGGGTATCAGTGTTAAGAGGAGTTGTTACTGTGCTACCTCTGTCCAATTTCTTTTGTGGTTAGTTGAATTGAAAGAACGTAATGCCTGGCAACTTCTGCTCATGTTGCAAGGAAGTAATGTACAGTAGAAAGAAAAAAGTAGTACTTGGTTTAACGAATATGCTGTTCAGATGTCTAGTTGGAATTGATTTATTTTGGCTTCCCATAACTGAGACTGTTGTGCTTATGTCTTTTTGTTCCTTAATTGAAAATTATTTTTACCGGAATCCCTTATACATAAACAAAACAATGTGTCATGTAAGACTAAACAAACACTTCCTATAAGATTGCCACTTTGAGGAAGTGTGCGGTGCTGATATTTCCATGAGTCAGTGTTTCAAAACCTGAAAGGAAACAACATAAGGCTCTATGGCTGATGATTGGCTGGAAAAACTACAAAGAGAGTCCTTCTGCTTGACAACATGACTTTTGTTGTACTGTTAATATTTAATAAATATGCTGTACTTAATTGCTACTTTTTTTCTCCTTAAATGGCATCAACTATTAAACTTTCAGTTGAAAAAATAAAACCTCATGTTTAGTGTTTCTGCTGTTGACAGCTGTATGCTGGCTAGCAGAGAACCTCCTGCCAGGTTTTACTTTGTGAAATTGTTTATACTTGAAAAATCTAAAGAAACAGCTCATTTGTGAATTTTCACTTTAACAAGCTTTTCATGTCCCTGAAATGTAATACTGTTATACTTAGGGGCATTTAGGCTCTGCTCTAAAATAGTATTTTTTCTAGCAGCAGTAGAGCTCGTTATAGTTCTGTCTGATAGTTTGAAAGTAGTAATTGGGGCAGGAGGATACTGCACACTGAGTTTACTGGGGCTGTAATATAATGAGGAGGGCCCTTTGCTTATCATTCTGTTGACCTGACAGATAATATAATTGTGCACTGTGAGGGCTTGTTGCAATTTAAGACATTCACAAACTTCTAAAGTTTTCTTTTATCATCTTTCAAAAGGGCTATTTTGTGGTTACAAGATGTTGAGGTCTTAGTCTATAATGTGGGACTTCCAGCAGCTTAAGCTATCCTTGGCTCTAAGTGATCCTTAGTGATCAGAATCAGGAAGCGGTGAAATATTTGTGATCAAAGTTGCCTACTACCTGATGTAGGTTAGTGCTTCACACATGTTTGAAACTCACTCCATTTTCTAGGATCTGTAAGACCTTGTTAGAGACCAACTGTCCTCCAGCTGACAAAATGAGCGTGGTTGGTCTGTAGATGTGCCATCTCTTTGCCTCTTATTCTTGGTGTGCCTTCTTTACTAATTCATGCAGAGCTATGTAGTTTAGGACACTGTGAAAACAGTTAAACTTTGGGAAACTGAGTCTTGGGTGAAGTCAGGCAGAGTAGTTAAGTGCTAGTTTACTGGTGTTTAAGCAGGTCAGTTGCCAAGAGAAGGTATTTACAGGCTTCCACCATTAAGCTTGGTACAGAGTAAATGTTCGAGAGATGTCTCTGCATTTCCCAGGCTAAGAAGAAACTTATCTTGTCTCTGACAAATTTAAGGTCTCCCTTAAGTCTAATACTACTAAGGTTGTTCGGGGAAATCCATTTTGTCTTGAGAAGATGTCCCTTTTAATGTTGTCTGCTGGGATTTAGTGCCTTAAGTGGTTACTTGTAGAAGTAATTACGACTAAATATGTTAATTGCATAATACTGTAAAAGGATTTATTCCCATTTAAATGGGGCAAAAGGTTGTTGAATAGATATTTTTAGAATGAGAGAATTTTTCCCAGGTACCTTTCTCTCTCTCTCTCACTACATATATATATAGATAAATATATTTGTAAAAAAATAGAAAATTAATATTTAGGAAGTGCAAAATGTTTCTTATAAAGGTAACAATGTTTTTTTCCAGTGTTTGTAAGTTAGAGGACCAAGAATTAAAGAAAGGAAGAAAAGCTATTTGCATCTCACCCTGAATATATTCAAGACTTCTCAAGATCTTTTCTTCACATTAAAAAGTTAACGAGTACAGCTTAAACTATTGTTGCATAGGTAAAACAAAGTGGCAACTTAACGTTCTTATTGATTGACTGTAGCAATGCTAATTAAGGCTTGAGTCTCGCAGGCCATGGAAGGTGCAGAATAAATTATGCAGATTTGTCACTGCTGGTTCAGTATTTGAAATTGCTAGATTTGGTGGTGGTTGTGTTCTGACCAGCTTGTGTTCAGTGTCCCGAATGGAAAAGATCTGGGACCAGTGCTATTTCTAGAGGCAGAGTGCTGTGGCTGTTTCTGGACTGTCAGGAACAGCCGTGGCTGGAGCAAAACTGTAGGCCATATTTTCTGCAAGTGAGAGAAGGAAACGGAGGTAGCAGTGGAAAATGCTTCCGTGAATGTAGTTTTGAAGAAATAGAAGATGCTTGTGTTTGGGGCTGCCAGCCTGACATAAATTCCATAGCCTTCCATCCATAACTTTGCTTTCTTTTAAGGAGAAGAGGATTCATATATGAGTGGAAGCCAATGTGTTTTGGTTTTTAGAGGGTGTAGGGGTAAATTCACAGGAGTCAAACTGTTAAGCAGATCTGCTTAGGGCCTCTGATGTCAGTAAGTAAACTTGTTAGGCTTTTTGGTCTTTTGGAATTGGTACATTTGAAGAAACTGTTATTTAATCTCTCTCATGAGAAGTAAATATTTTCTTGTCTCTTCATGGAAGTGGTTGTCTGGTGATCAGAGTACCAAATGTTCCTACATGAGGACATATAAGTGCTGGATATCTTTCTCAGTTTTCCAGAAAATGCTTTTGAAAACTTCATTGCCTCGAATTACTCTTCAGACTGATAGATGGTTTTTTGTTTTGTTTGTTTTTTTTTTTTTAACTATTTCACTATCACTGGTTAAAACCAGATTTTTAGTTCTGAAACTGCTGGGTCAGTTAGATGCCAGTATTAGCTTCTCTTGCTCTGTTTTTGTGTGTCTGTTCTGCCTGATGCTGTTCTTCGTGTTTTGCATATTGCTTCGATTCCGTTCGATAGCTGCAGTCCAAAGCATGAAATCATGATATGCTAATCCAAATTAGTATCTTGATGATGCTGAGAAGGCAAGTCTTGTCTTTCCCCTTTCCTGCTCATCTCATCATTCCTGCTCCCAGCCATGAGATACTCTTTGCATACCTGCTGTTGACTGATGCGCCTCTGCTCGCAGAAAAGAAAATCCAGTTGAATTTGCAAAGCAGAAGCAAGGAATGCAATTTAATTTTCTTTTCGGGTTTAGTTTTCTTCCATTTTAGTGAGTTGAATCTGTGCACTCCAGTGGTTGTCAGAGCTGTCTCTGGACAAGTATCCAAGAGCTTGACTGGGAGTGTGCGTGTGTGGGAAATCGGAGGGGACAGCAGGTGCATCCCTTGCTTTCATGTCTGTGTACTGGCAGCATCATGACACTGCCTGACTCCTTCTGTGCTCTTCAGTCCACTCTCTTTCCTTACTGTAGGTTTTCTTGATGGTGCTGTGTTTGTTAGCTGCCAATACACACAAGCTTGGTCAGCTGCTCTGGAGAACAAATGTTAAAACCAGAGAGAACAGCAAGAGGATTATCTGACAAACTGATGTATCTATATCTCTGACCTTCCGCTTGAGAACTACTTGAATCTCACACTCACTTCAGGAGCCTTAGCTGTTTATGAAAGTTTAGGTGTTGGTATTAATTGTCACACATGCTGCCCCGTTATTTCATCACAGACTTGTCTTTTAAAGCTGAGGCACCTAATGTTATCATATTTATGCTTAAACAGAACTCCCTCTCCCCTCTCTTTGCATCAAAGCAAGATTTCTACTTATGCAGTTTATGTTGTCAAACACTCTGTTATCATATGAAGTAATTTGTTGCACCGATGCTCCCATTTAAGGAAGACCTTCTCATGTAAACACTGGAGAGTGTTGCCTACACCAAAATTAGAAAATACAATTAAAAAACCTCATCAAAAATACCTTTGATAGTATTGATCAGGTTAAAATTCCCTGTCTCCTTTCTCACTGACTGATCTCCATTACAGAAGTGTAAATTACGAATAATTCTGTTAAAGCCAGTAGTTGCACTTCTGTGAGAGTCGAATTAAGTCTTTGAGTATGTCGTGTAGCAATTTTTTTTTCTTGGAGGAGGTGAGGGGGAAAGGATGAGGCAAAATCCACTTTGGGTTGTTAAGGAGTACTTAGTACCTCTCATGTTGTTACAATTCATTTTGTAAACGGATGTGTTTGGAGAATAAATCTTACAGCTAGCCCTTGTGAGAGCAAGAAGCCTAGAATAAAATCAGAGGCTTGTAGACTTGGCTGCATACTGTAAAAGATGTAAATATCAGACAGTTGCATTGCTCGTATTGATCAGACCAACAAATCTTCAGCCAAATATGTCAAAGAAAAATTAGTATGTATGTGGCAGTGGACCGTTAATGCTTCTGGGGAGCAAGTCACCTAAGGCTTATATTAAGAGTCAAAACATGCATTAATAAGTCTTAATGTTGTGCTTTTAAGCTTTCTAGTACCGGAGGTTTGTGTATTTTGTGGTTACACCAAGGAAAAGCTCAAGCTTGGAGTTAATAACAGGTTGTATTTTATTAAACTGAAAAGCTGATCGTGGACTTGCCCATTCTAACCTCCTGATTCTACTGACATTTACTAAACCTTATGAAATGTCTATTCTTTAGCAGTGTCTGATTTCTTCAGTGTAGTGGACTGCTGACTGAATTTAGGATCCGAATAAAAGCTTTGTTGTGGAGTAAAAACAAAACAAATCTGACTTCCTTCCTCTCCCATCCTAACCTCTACCGAGGGGAAAGGAACTTCCCTGAAACTTCACATGTTGTTTTCCTCCTATAGAAGACTTTCTGGGTGAAAGTTTTGCAAAATGAGATGTGAAGCTTCAAAATTTTGAAGCACTGGAATATTTTCCCTCTGTTTTCCTTTCTCAAATTTTAATGGATCATTGCCAGCTGTAAAACACTTCATATATTCAGTGGAAAGTTTGAGGTCTTTGAGATTTATTTGGTTTTTTTTTTTTTTTCTCCCTTCTGCCTGAAAGGGAAAAAATACAGTGTATCTGTATTTTTGAAGTCTGTTGAGGAAAGAACACAGATGTTGAAGACTTACAGCCTGGTCTGGCTTGCCTGACTTCTGAGGCTGATTAATGTTTCTGCTGTTCAGTGTTCATTCCAGACCTCTGAAGTACAGTCATTTTTTTCTCCTTCACTAGAGACTTGTGCATTTGCCTGTTATTACCTCTCAGGGAGCACTGGGGCAAAATGAAGGTCCCTTCCTTAGCCCAACAACTGAATCTCGCTGTTGCCTCTTGCTGTGTAGCTGTGACTGCATCACCATTGACTGAAATGGATGCTTGATGCGATGGTAAGGGGGTTTCACTTATTTGAGAATGACTGGTAGGTTTGAACAGGTAGCATTCGATGCAATGTTGAATTTGCATAAATATTAATGTACTTTTATAAGCTGCTAGTAGGTGGACGAACATTACATGAAGTGTCTCAGTTCTTCCATGTGCAACAAATGAATGAAAAATCTCGAAGCTGGGAAGAACACCTATTTCTGTGATTAGGGAAGGAGGGGGACACACAGATGTGTTTTCCATAAGATGCATGCTTAAGCTTTCTTTTCATGGTTACAGTGACTCTAGGAAGACATATACTTGTCTGTTTGTCTCTAAACTTGTTACTAACAGATTTCAAAATCCACTTAGAAGAAGTTCGCATTGAAAGGCCTGAGTTTGTGTTTCAAAAAAAGGAAGGTGAAATATTGGAGGTGTTGTGTTACAGAGGGAGCAGAACTTGTGAAGGAGTTTCATTTCCAGGATTTTTAATCTGGAGTGGTTATTTTTTTGTTGTTGTTAGTTTATAGATGTAGGAATAAAAATTTTAAGTGACTGATAACTTGTTTAATAGCGATTTGCAAATTTGAATTCCATTCAGTTGCACGGGAAGCATGTAGTATAAATCAACTTACTGTTCTTTAAAATTTTCCTTGCTTTTGAGTTTCATTCAGCTTTAATATTCCAAGTACTGGAAAATGGACAACTTGAAATACTTTATTTACAGTTGTGCTTCTGTTACGACTGTTTATACAGATTTCTTATGTTTAGAAGAAAGCAACTCAAAAAACCAGATGAACTGGTGGCCAAGTTTTAAACTCCTTAAAAATAGGAGGGTGAGAAAGAAGTTTATTTTTATTACTGTTTCCAATTCCTTCTAAAAATATTTCTATTTACAAATTGTTTATAGCTACTTACTTTTGTTCAAGAACTCTAGAAGAAAACAGTTAGTGGTAGCTTTTTACAAGGCTGTAGTTGATTCTTGCTTGTATTTCCCAGCTGGTGTCAGAGTACATCTGGAATCTATGAAATTCCTTTCTTTGTTCCTCATTTCCTGTTTCATTGAGTACTACAGTGCAACATTCTGAAAGCTATTTCTCTTAGCATCTTCTAAGATGTGAATATTAAAGCAGTTAGTGAGTTCTTAAAGGTAGTTATATGTGCTTGTGTTTAACAGTGTAATCAAACAGTGAAATTGACCCCTATTCTGAAACTTCTCAGGTGCTTTGTTTTCATATTTCAGTGAAAAATAGTTTCGTTGATTTATCTGGCTGTTGTTCAGCTTGTAGAATTGTAGGAAGGAGTGTGGTAGAAATAGAAGAAAAATCTGGTAGATAGTACAAAAGCTGCCTTTCTTAATCTCTCCCTCTCTCCCTCCCTCCCCCTGCCCAGGAACAATCCCCAGTTTGTAATGGAAAATTAGATCTGTTTTGCAGGAGACACAGGGTGTGACATCCTACAGTTGCTTTTAGATTCTGGTTTGAAAAGCTGGTGACTGCTATAGAACACGTGAACACAACCTTGGAAAATTGAGCTCTGACAGTGTGACACAAAGTGAGAGTTGTGTGTATCTAAAACAAAATCAAAACCAATCCATCCTCTCCAAAACAGCTGTGTTTAAGTTAGATTTACTTAACCTACTACTTAGGTTGGGATTGCATTGTTGCAGATAATTCATAGACAGTAAAAAATAGAGGAGATGCAGTTGTCTAACAGAGTTGCTCTCATTTTCTGCAAGTAGTTGTTCTGTTCTTCCTGAAAAAAATTGTGCTTTTATAAGTACTTTAAGTATCTGAGTGGCTGCCCCATGTTTTCCAGAACAAATGGAAGTTCTTCATAGTCCAGTGGTCGGCTCTTCTGTTGTTGCCATTTACCAGCTCGGAGTCCTGTTTCTGAGATTGCAGCTTTCGTTCTTCGTGCTGTCACTACTCATGAAAACTCTGTAGTGGTACCAGATATGTTCAAAAACTTCTTCACAAAGCACCTGCTCCTAACATGAGACTTGCATTGGAAGCATTGTTTTTTCTCTTTATAAGTGCACTTGCTGTTTTCCTTTCTATTTTTGATTTGTGGAATATCTCTAAAATGGCAGCATTTGCTCTCATGGAGAACTTAATATTGAGGAAATTATCTTATTTTTAGCTGCTTTTAATACATTTTAGCGGAGATAAGCAAAGAATGCTAGCACTGAGACCTGTCACTCTTCTACAGATCTGATCAGTACAGTTTCTTGTCTTCCTTTGATTTTTTTTTTCCCCCAGATGTCCCTAACAGCAGATTAATAATTGATCACATGAAATAGGTTGTACATGGAGGTAGTTGCACATTATATTTATTCCACATACTATAAGGAGCTGAGGGAAGTGCTACTTGTTTCCCACAAGGTATGGAAAAATAGTGAAAGAATTGTGAAACTCCAGCAGTTGTGTCTTTCAGCAGGTTATGTGGCTACAGAACCTTTTTTAAGGTTCTCAGGTCTTCTGCACCTATATAAAATTAACTGTACTGCTGAGAATTTGGTAAACCTAAAAGCCACTTTGCTCTGTAGCTGATTATTGTTGCTATTAGACTGTATTATGCCGTGTTTCAGGGATGCAGTAAAGGTCCTAGAAAACTTGCACCTGCTCTGCTCAAGTCAGAGGAGCTGTGCTCCTGTAAATTTTGCGAACTGTTGTAACTGTCAGTAAGGTCCTCATCTTGATCTATGCAAATTCTCGGTAACCTAGACCAAATCTGGTCCTAAGAGACTTCCTTCAGACCATGTATCCCTGCAGCACTGGTTCATTAACCTTTTAGTTCAGTTCCTCAAATGATAAGTTACATTTTACCTCCAAGAACATAATGTTCAAGTTCTGAGTTTTGTGTAAAGTATTCCTTGGTAGATAAGCAGAAAGGAGCCATCAGCTATTTCTGCAAATTTTCCTCTTTATAAACTTGTAGTCACATTTATAGTGTAGATATTTCATGTTTAAGACTTTGGCTGATGTTGCATAATATTCAAATTTCAAATTGTTAAGATACCTGAAGAACCACATTTGTGGTCTATTAGCATTTCTTGCCCTAAGTGTAAGGTAGGAGTTGACCAGCACTAACTACTCTTCTGTAAATATTTGTCTTACCCTGTGTTTGTAGATTGTTCCACATAATTAATTTTGTTTCATGCTGATGGCCAGCAGCTCTTGGATGGCTGTTTGACCACTGTGAACACCAGAGTTCCCACTAACAACGTGCAGTACTTGGAGGCAGGAGCTTCAGGTAGTTGCTGCAGAATGGGCTTAGGTGAGTAGTGCTTCAGAGATGATGATGGCTTAGAAAGGAGGTTGCTGTCAATGGTCATAAATTCAGCCCTGTCTAAAGCCAGGGAAGCTGTTAATGCACCTTCCCTCTCCTACTGCTGTGTTAGAGCCAGCCTCTCTGCTCTGTTGGGTGGTGCCTGCAATGGACTTCAGAAAACTGGTGTTGCATGTTAGAGTTGGAAGGAACTAGATTTCAAGATAGTGTGCCTCTCCCTCCCCCCCTATGGCTTTTTATTTTTTAGGCCTACTAAGCAAAATTGCCTGAGAGGGAGGAAAAAAGCTAATTTTTATTCAGACCAATACTCCTGCCTGCCTGTTTTTGAATGGTGATTCCGTAATTTTTGACAGGGAATAAAAAGTGCCTGGGGGAATTTGGAATGTTGCAATAGAGCAAAATCATTTCAGTAAAAGTGAAAGTCTAACAGGCTGATGATTAGTGTGTTTTGACACCTGATTCTGTGACAGTGTTCCAGAAAGTTGAGTTTGAAAGCGGAAAAAAAATGAGCTGAATTACTTTTAAAGCCAGCTTCAGTATTAAATGTAGCCAGTCTCTGTAACACTCTAGTGGAAAATGTTGTTATTACAGTTTCCTGATAACACCTGCAAATTTTTGGTAACTTTTGCTGCATGCTCTTGAATATGGGCTTCACTTTCTTGTGCCAAGTGAATATCTGGAATTTAGGGTGTATTTTTCTCCTGGTCCAGTGGAATCTTATTCAGGTTTAGACGTTTCACGTAAAGCCTTTTTTTTTTTTTTTTTTTTAATATTTGGTGTATGTTTGAGCTATAACGAGAAGTACAAGATGCTTGTGAGGTCGGGTCCCTACTTCAGCACTACCATGCACACTGCATTGGGAAACATATAGGAGCAAGTTCTGGGCTTAACAGACCATGCACAGTGGCAGAATGAAATGGGGTCAGGCATGAATATCTCATCCAGGAAGGGCTTAGAACCAAATAAGAGCTTACATGTCTGTGAATTAGCGCCAGGCTGCAGATATGCCAAAACTCCTCTGGCCTTGCGTGGGGTTAACTCGGTGCTACGGAATGTCATCTGAAAAACCCACTGCTTGTTCGGTGGGAAAACACTGGGTGTGGGGCTGGGTCACATTCCCTGTTGCTCTCCAGAACTCCACAATATGGGATGTGGACAGGAGCTTCCACCTACTTCCTTCAGAGTGTGGAGTCAGTTGCAAAGCAGGACCTTGTAGCTGTGCCTTAAAGGCAGGAATTTCTGGAGGAGGCAGGGATGGTGATTTATCAGTGCTTTTGTTGTATTGTAGGTATAACGTTTAGTGTCTTCAGTGTCATGGTAAAATGCTAACACGTTTTGCAGTGTACATATCTTCTAGGGTATCAGCCTGCAGGAGATAGAACTGGGATATTTATTTTGGGGTAGGTTGGGTTTTGACAGTGGCAAAGCACAGTGCACTTTGGTCTAGTGCAGGTGTCATGTGCATTCATTTGATATTTCTTTTTGCCATTATTTTGGACATGCATGCCTTTTTTTTCTCCCCCCCAACAACGTGTGTGTTGCTCTGACCCCTGTGGTACACCTGAAACCAGCTGTGCTGGAGTACTGAGCCTTCACAGCTGCGGGGGGAGCAGGGAGTGGGAAGGATCAGCCATAGCCCAGCCTGTGTGTACAATTTTTTTTTTCTGCTTTGCATTGCTTTCTGTTTATTGAGTGATAGTTTTCTTTTGGGAACATGAGATTAGCACTGAAATAGGCCAGCATAGGATGAAGATGACGACAATATAAAGCTTCTAAACATGATTTTGAGCCAGTGGGTTAGCTTTACTTTAATCAGGATTTTTAATTTTTTTTTTTTCCCCCAACAATCATTCAAGTAAAATCTTTGGAACGAAATAGCTTAATATCAAGAGTATGTTTAAGTATTTCTTTTGACGAATGGAGCACTTAGTTGGATGTCGATGGGGATGAATGTGAATTCTGTTGTAGGGCTGTGATTGAGAGCTTATTGGGGGGGGAAGGGAAGGACTTGAGACTTTTGTAAATTAAAACTATCTCAAAAGGATGCTGCTGTACATCTTATGTGGTATTAGTGATGCCTCTGAAAGGTCTTTAGTTATAACCAGGCTTCAGAATCGTATCAGGAGTTACGGCTTAGCTGCAGACAGTGTAATCACCGTGATACAAAATTGGTTTGTACTTTTGTAATAATCCAGATTGGGTGGTTCAGCCCCAAACCTTCAAGATACAAGAAGTAAGTTTGACCTGGCCCACTTAATTCATTTTACAGTCTCCTCAGGTGTCATTTTTAAAGTTCATTAATTGCCTAATTAGCCTTAATGATAAATTAATTTTTATGCTAATTATTTGAAAGACAGCCTGATTTAGGAAAGTCACTGAAACACATAGCTGCTGTTCTGCCTGTAAAACAGCCTGGATATTTGTTTCACTGTGACATTGTGATATCAGACATATGTCTTCATTCATGGTGCTGGCAGCTGGAAGCAGTGTCTAAAAGGCTTGTATTGTTTACCCGTGTCTGCTAAGCACCGGCGAGCTTCCGGAGTCAAACACTTGAAATTAAGGGTTACCATCGTGAGGGTTGTTCATTGTAATCTTGAGTCCCTTTGTGTACACAACATTCTTACCTTTACAGGATTATACATTTACTTCTAAAAGAAAAACATTTTACTGCTTTCAGCCCATGGGATGGGTGGTACTTCTGTAATGAAGAATTATCCTATTATTTTTATTATTAATTTATTGTTATTATCATTGCCATCATCTGTATTCTGTTCTTGTAGTGCAATACATTGTTTCCTGCCCATGTGTTTAGTTCAATTTCTGTTCTGGCATTGTTGTTGAGCTCTTTTGCTATATTCCGTACCGTACAGTGGAATCTTTAATCATCCAGCCTTTTTCAAGGTAGAGTTGACTCTCTTTAGTGGGGGACAGGATAGAAAAATGGTATTTACTAGTCATGGTGCCAATTTCCATCTAATCTGACATTTTTCTGGAAGACAATTTAGTTGCAGTGGCAAGGATCTTGGACCTCAATATGTATCCAGCCACTGTTACTCCATTGTGGCAATCTTCTTTCTGACTGTTTACTTCATTTGTGATGTGCCTTCCCCCTGCTGAGTTGTAGCGTGCAGGTGCCTCACAAGCACTTCTCCCAGCTCTGTGTAGGGATGGAATCAACTGGATTTGGTTAAGCAGTGCCCAGAGTGATGAGAGAGCCCTGCCAGGGGAAGGAACAGGGGAGGACAAGCAGGATTCTGTTTCTCTGCCTAGCCAAGTCTTGCTTCCTTCCTTTCAAGATCCTGTTCTTGTCAATCTGCACTTGGAGTCAAATGCCTGCTGTGTCTTCCTGGCACAACAGGGCTTTGCAGTGAAAGTCCTGCCTGGCACAACCAGTATTGGAGAAATGAAATGCAGTACTAGAGCAAGTATCTGTCACAAGGATCAGAAAAGATGCTGATTTCTATTCTCTGGGATTTTGATCAAATTATTTAAGGTCAAAAGCCAAGGGCTGCCTAATATTTAATTTTGACATCTGGACATTTGCTGGACAAGCTGACTTCTCCTGAGTTGATGTTGCCTGTTTTCCCTGAAACAGTTGAGTGGAGTAGGAAGAGTTTAGCAGAAAAAAACTTTAGTACTCTATTTGGTTCTGAAGAATAGAAGCTAAAGAGGAAGCTGTTATTAAGAAACTGGTGCTAAATTGTTGCTTTCTCTTTTCTTTCCCCTGTGTACCCATCCTCTCCTGCTTGTTTGACTCACCCTGTTGATCTGCAGGATTTAATACAGTTTTTGCCTTTCTGTAAGCGAACAGTAGCGGAATTTTGAGCAGTGCACTACCAAGATCTCAGACCTGGTGTAGGGCATTGTTTTGTGCAAATAACTTCTGTTCTAGTTGCTTGGAGTCTAAACAATGTAGAGAAGTCTGCTATAGCCTTAATAATAAATTTCATTTTGTATTCTATGTGCTTCCCTTTTTGAAAAGCTGCTGTTCACTTATGTTACAACATAACCTTTTGCTTAGCCTTTACAAGTGTTGCCCTGTTCTGAATAACAATGGTTAAATACTCCACTGATCCTTGTGACCTTAGTAACAGAACTCCAGTACCCTGCTGGCAGAAGGGTGTGTTTTATTAATATTTAGAGCAGAACTGAATGGACAAAAGATAAATTTAATGTGAGGCTATCCTATTCCACTTGTCACAGAGCACAAAGTGGATTACTTGATTAAAAAAAGGCAGGCTGGAAGCTGAGCATGACAGCAAAGCAGGCAGGGCAATGATCTTGCCAGTGAGGTGGGGAATCACATGGTAGCCAAACAAGGGTAGAGCAGTGTTGTGGTGAATGAACCAACCACAAGAATGACCAGGGGGCCACAGAGCCCAGAAAAAGAGGTTTGGTGGGCTGGTTCCAAAGAGTAAAACCCCCCTCTGTGAGGATGGCTTCTCCCATTGCATTCCTCTGGTCTGAAGTGGGCTCGGTCTGTCTGATTGACAGTGGACAGACACCCCTTGTATCTCCTAAGGAAAGGTAACCAGATCTGTCCCACCCTTCCCTTCTTCCTATAGGTCCCTGCTGTGTCATCCCTGCCCCCTTCCCTGTATCCCTTTAAAGCCCACTCAGTCTACTATCTTGTCCTCTTCGCTTCCAGTCCCCTTCGAGGGAGCTCCTACAATAAACCCTTGGAATACTGGCCAAAGGGCCACCTCTGCTCATTTGTTTCTGGTCACGCAGGGGCTATCCATAAACCCCAGGCGCGCTGGGCTTCGTGCCCTCCACCGCACGGGCTGGGAGGCTGGCTAGCGAGGCACCGAGGTGCCACAGGGTGTTCTCCCTGTGTGTTGGACACTCCTGGACAAGCTGCTGCCATCTCAGCCCAGCCAGTGTGCTGGTGTATTAATATAGAGCAGGTCCTTGATGTTAGCCAGGGTCAACCAAGAGCCTGGTGACCACCAGAGAACTTTGCAGCGATGAGTAGGTCCAAGGTAACACCAGAATTTAAGTCATCAGGGCAGAGTCAGGGTTGGTAAGGCAAATGGCCGGCTGCAGACAAACCTGCAGAGCTCTGAGCTGGAATGCAGCCCTGAAGTGGAGAAGGGTGTCCAGTGAGGCCTCCTCCCGCGCTGTCTCCCAGGGCTCCCTCCCCAGCAGCCTGCTGCGCGTTTACACAGCTGCACTGTGTCACAGCTGGCCTGGAGCCGAGGCCTCCAGACCCCCGAGGGCTGGGGGAGAGGCTCTGCTCAGTGCCCTGGCACCGCTCATGCTTGGGTAAGATCTTGTCTGGGCTAGCCTTGAATCACATAAAACCCTCTGCAGTTCTTGATCCTGGGATAGCCGTGGTGTGAATCGTAAAGGGTGAAAAGAGGAAGTGGAGATGCAATAACAGAAAATAGGTCTGCATGTTTTGTAACACTGACTGTGGCAATAAAAGACATCCTGTGCTCGAGGGGAGCCAGCCCCCCATTGTGGTTCCTGCAGCCGGTGTGCCTTGCATTGGGTGGCGGGTATTTCCACAGCTCTTTGTGGATAAGGGCAAGTGTGAGAGGCACTAGGTATTAGGTAGCTATTGCTACAGTGTTACAATGATTGCTAATTAGGCTGTTGGGATGGACAGAAAGTAAATTCTCTTGAAGTCTCTTTAACCTTTTGCAGCTGTGTTTTTGTGCCTTTATTCATCCATGTACTTTGACTAATATCTTGTTCTCATTCTATGACATTTTTTAGTGATTTATTCTTCTTCCCTCTTTCTGTGGTTTGAAAACCGTGTCTGATTTTTGTGAAGTTTCTGGTGCATGCTCTTACTTCTCTTCAGGCTGTGTCAAGTCTGCCCTTACATCATGTCAGCAGCATTCTGTTGATTAGCAGAAGAGACCTATTAGAGTTCAGTGTTCCTTTGTTTCCTGCCTCTTTTCTTTCCCCCTTCCCCAGAAGGATTTTTTTAGTGACTTCTCTGTTATTTCTGTGGGAGCTGTGTTGAAGGAGTCTTTGCAGCAGACAGAGGGTTGAGTAGAAATTAGCTTATGAACTCAACCAGTGGTTCTCCCTGCAGACCTGTACTTGAGATGAAAGGGAGGGTTGGTTCTGTTTGCATTCGAGTTTCCTGCTGCTTTGAAAGACAGTGGTATGTCTCAGAACAGCAGTACTTACAATGTGCTCCTTCCACAGAAGGGAGAGTAATGACCAGTGTTTTATAGATAGGCATGTGATTCCTTGTCTTCCTCTTTAGTTCTGCCTGCTTAAAAGAGTTAGAAGTTATCACTGTTAGCTTTTTTCCCCCCTTTCCTGAAGAGGCAATGATAACTCATGCAAAATATTTTGAATTGTAGTCTAAGTGCATATCATGGTAAATTCACATACTGGAGTACTATTAAATGCATCTGAGGCTTGTTCTGCATAATCAAATTGCTTAGAGACTTTTATCTTCTCTTAAGATGCACATAAAGTCTGCACTTTGGGTTTAGTAATTCCTTGCTGCATTATATTAAGGATTCCCATATGTTTAAAGGTATCTTGCTTGTGTAAGAGCAAGGATATGGCATGCAATCAAGTTAAGCAGAGATTAAGGGGACAGCAGTTGCAGGTTTGGGGGAGGAAATTCACAACTGCTATGTAAAGAAAGTGGTATAGGATCTCCCAAAACAAAGTAGCAGGTGCCCATGAGATGCGTTCAGCAAGTTATTGAATGTTTCTTTGTAGCATGGCTTGACTGTTAATGCTGGAGTTTTATGAGGGTTCTTTTACTTTAGTGCAGTGTTGATTCTGGCACTAGGTTAGGTTAGGTGCTCCTTTGAGCTAAAGGGTACAGCAGGGAGGTGGAAGTGGAGAGAAGCTGAAAGGGGGGCTTATCTGCTTAAGTGACTTTTTCCTCCCTGCTGGGAAGACCACAGAGCTGTACTATCTGTTCAGTAAACATCTTCACCTGGGTGTGAGCTGTTGGTAATTTGCAGTTCTTTATGATAACAATCGAGAGAACTTTATTTTAGATAATCCGCACGATATAGGTGGTTGTTGTAAAGCATTTTAAATGGGGATCTGTTGGGGGGGGCAAAATGATGAGGCAGGAAACTTGTTAAAGAGGAAGGAAGCTTGTTAAATGGGTGTCCTTCTCATTTCTGCAAGTACACTGTAAGTGGTTAAAGCTCAATGATGTAATTGGATTCCTTGTCAGATTTATTTTAGGTGGTTATTTTGCAGTTATCAACTGTATATGTGCTTATCTCCTTCCATTCATATGTAAGCCTGACTGGCAGCATTTATGGTTTCTGATTCCTGAAGAAAATGAGGCAGGATTTATGTTTAAGATTTGGAAATTCAGTTCCTAATCTACAAGACAAATTTTCGATACATGTGTTTATATCTACTTTGCCTTTGCAAAAAGGAGAGAACTAGTGGAAGAGATACCACTTGAACAGGTCTGGGTGTGGGTCTGATAATGAGAAATGGCAGTCTGGGTGTCATTTACTTCAGTTTTGTGTTTCACAAGACAGTAACAATTTGTTGGTTTGGTTTTTTTACCTCTGCAATATGAACACGTGTCAGCTTTGGTTGGCCATGCCAGCAGGAGTTACACAACTTACTTGGAATGGCAGACTGTGCCGGACAGAGGATATCCCGTGAATTTGAGAATGAAGCTCGTAGATGATAAATGCCAAGGCAAGAGTTAATTTAGTACCCGCTTTCCATAAATAGAGGAAGTTGATTCATACAGTCACATCTAGAGAGTACACGAGTATGTCAGAGACTTCACTGTCTTGCTTGAGATCACAAATTTGCTGAATAATGTGGTGGTTGAGTTGCAAAATTTCGTCTTCTACCCTTAGAATGGAAGTCAGATAAAATGGCATGGAAGGAAATATCTTTTTTTGCTGTAATTGTTCTCTTTCACTGTTTGGCTCTTCAGTACACCAAACACTTTCACTATTCCAGACACTTCAGATGTATTTATGATCTAGTAAAAGATTAGCAACATGTGATACTTGATTATGCTTGTAGAAAGAGAATAGAGAATTCTTTCATCTCAGATAAAGCTGTATCAAAACCCAGCAGAATAAGTAGTCAGAAATGAAAGTAAGGTTTTTTAAATGTCAGCTGAACAGAGAGAGTTTCAAAGTTAAAAGTTGCTTGCAAGTTGTGTAGGGTTTTCATATATCTCTGTAACATGTGACAATACAGTATAAAAAACCATATAATGTAAAGCAGTTACATAATTATTGCAGTACGTATTATGCAGGTTACGATTGTGTGCAGTGTATTTTGTTAATATATGCTATGTATTATTGTGGGGAACAGTATCTCAGTTTGTATACACGCTTTACTGACCACAAGCGTTGCTGTTTTGAGGCACATTGGCTTCAAATTACAGCAATAAACATGATGGGTGGAAGAATGACAGGGACTATGGCTTGGGTTATGCTGTCAATGATAGGGTTGAGTGTATCCAGAGCTGATTTTAGGACCATCTCTGTTTCTAAATGTGCCAACCATCTGGCACAATTTATGTATGTGGTTTGTTTTATGCTTGAGGTTCTTTTTGTAGGGGGATGAACAGATATACATACACAAACGTTTTCTTTTGGACCAATTTTGCTGTCACTGTAAAGCTGGTGTCTAACTGCTCTGGTTATTTACTTTCTAGTTTTTTAGAAGTGTTAATAGAATAGGTGGTGGAGGTTCATACCAGGCATGTTAATGGAGTAGGAGAATAGAAGTGAGCGTATTTCTCGGCAGATCTGCAATGGGGTTCGGAAAGTTGTCTGGATTGGCAGAGACTACTTTGTTAGCTTTTAAAATAAATAAATTCTTCTGCCAGGAAAAAAAAGCTGCACCTTGTAAGTTCTTCAATGTATACCAGACTTAAGTAGTCACTTCCAGGAGTCTGCCCAGAAAAATGAAGTGTTGTAGCATTGTTTTCTTCACTACTCTAAATCTGAGACTCGGAGGCATTAGTAGATCCTGAAACCTGAGCTGGTAGTTCAGGAGTCTGTTGCATACTGTATTTCAGTGCTAAGCATACTAGAAAAAAAAGATAACCACTTACCCTAAACTGTTTCCATAAAGTGGGTGGTCAGAAGCATAGCTTTCATTTCTGTCCAGAATTTTCCTTTGGCTTTAAATTGGTCCTGTAGACACATAACTGATTGAAGATTCATTGTGGTCTGTCCATAAATGCTGATGCTTTGGTAGGAATTGTTTCAACATGCGGTAGCTCAATAATACATGGTCTCCCTCAATGTGTTGTGGTGGTGTATTTATAGTTTCTTAAATTCTACTCTTAAGCCTATAGAATATGCATGAAATGCAGTTGATGTGCTGCAGTTGAGCCAGACTGACACAAATAAAATCCACTCATTATGTTCAGAGATAATTAGTATGACTTTAAGTATTTTCCTTGCTGTTTTCCAGCCATATGAATCTTGACTGAAGTTGTTAAAGATTATTGAAAAGTATACACCCCTGTTTTCCACACCTGTAATTGCACTATCTTGATGCTTTGTAGGTGTCTTGATGCTGTTAGGCTTTGTAGGCATTTGACAGAAGAGATAAACAATGTTCTCAGTGGTTTTGTAGGGAATCTACAGCAACAGCTTTGTGTTCTACACAACATGCAGCTTCTCTGTGCAATTTGAAGTATTCTTTGTTCTGCCCTTCTTCTTGATACGTTAATTATGCTATATTGTACTAGCAAAATGACATTTGGCATCAATTTGTTTTTACTATCCCATTTGGAGATGCATGAGTGGAAGACATCCTGTACAAGTGTCATGTTTTAGAGTTAATTTTTAAAATTATCTAGCTCTTGTTATGTTGCCATCTGTTTTCCACTAGGTTGAAGAGGAAACAGCTGTTGTGAATAATCTCAAGACAGTATTTTTAATAAAGTCTAATAGGTCTGCTTACCTTCAGTTTGCATGTGCATCACAGGGAATGACTGTGCTGGCTAGGAGGGGAAGTGTGGCTTTGCAGTAGGAACTGAAATGAGTTTGGTAAAGCAGTGATTCTGATATGTCTCCTCCATAGCTGGATTTGAATACAGCTGGGGAGATCAGTGTTAATGGGACACATTTCATGTGCTGTAACTGTGCATTGTCTTGTAGAGGGGCTGTTAATGCAGCTCATGCCCTCGAGTGCAGTGGCTGGCAGGCAGCTGGGGAATTCACTGAACCTGCTGATGCAATGTAAAAACTAACTCGTGGCCGCACCGTGCCATCTTCAGTGTGCTGATCCAGCAGAGGCAATAGCTGTACTTGACCTCAGGGAATGCACTGGAGATGGAGAGCCTGTGACTTGGCCTCTTCAGCTGACAGTATGCAGTTGTATGGAATTAGAGGTAACAGGTGCATCAGCAGGTGGCACCATTTTGGGGAAAATATTTGATTATCCGATAGAGAATAAGTGTTACTGGTGGTAAGTAAGGTATGGATGCACTGGGATAGCTGATTACCTTGTGGGTTTCTTGATTGTATTTTAGACTTCATTTTGGTAAGGAGCGAGAAACCTCATGAAAGAGATGATGTACAGTATAAGCTTCAATCACAGTGGTGATTCAACTGAATAACGGGAAGGATAAATTAGAAAAGTTGACTGTCAAAGAATGTCTCGGAAAAAAGTTCAAATTGGTTTATTTGAGCTCAAGCATTGCAGAGTGGCCAAGATTCAGTATACTGTTTTACAGAGATTAGCTTTCTTCACTTATTTCCCTTTGACTTTGATAGAAAGACTTTGTTAGGTCTGAAAAACTTTGCAGGATTAATAGGGTTTTTTTTCAAAGGGCTCAACTGTAGAAAGAGTGGAGAGGCTAAGCGGCAGAGAGCATTAAGTGGTGGTCAGGGAATATAGAGTTGAATGGAGAAGGATGATGAATTGAACTGGATCTTCCTGTAGGTAGAGCAGATTCTTTTTGTCAGAGACTTTGTTGCTTTTGCTTGAGTCTTTAGATCAGTGACATTACAGGACACTAGCAAGAGTAGCCATGAAGAATGAGCCAGTAGTTCAAGTGCTTGAGATTGCAGCCTCAGATCTTCCAGGAGCCTACATCCCATAAACCTGTATGAAATATGTGTCCAGTGCCATGTGGTTGCACGAGCCCTGCCCTGTTCACTCTCATTTCTGCCCCATTTCTTGCAACAAGGCAAAAGTCTGTGCTGTGGATCCATCAGGAGCCTCTATAGTGTTAGAGCTAATGGCTGCGTGAGATCAGTTCAGAGCTGATGCGATCTGTTCTGCCCGGTGGATTTGTGTAGCACGTGAATGTGTGTGTTTGCACCACGTGGGGAAGATGGGCAGCGAGCAGTCAGCTGGCCCGTGGTGGCTTCAAGTGCCTGTGAAGCTGCAGTGTTACTGAAACGGGTGAGGACATTGCTGCTCCCAGCTTAAAAACTTCCTTGTAACTCTTGTCTTCTGACACACAATGAATGTGTTGGCGTTCAGGAAAGTAAGACATGGACTTGCAATTCAGTTGAAAATCAGTTATACTTGCTTTTGAGCTTTCCTACCAAACTTACACTATTAAATAGCATTTGCTGTTTCTCTGGAGGAATACCTAAGAACATATTAGTACAGAAACCTATCTGCCTCTCAAAGGAGAGAAGCTTTGATTGATAGCTATACGAACTCTCAAGAAATAAGCAAATAAGTGACCCAGAATATTGTTACCTATCTAGATGTATCTTTTCAAGGCTGATATTTTTGCTTAGCTTTATAGGCAGTTTCTTTGGTTGAGTAGCAAACTTGCATTTGTTTTCCTGCTTGCAGATATACCCACTGCCTCACTTCTGAATTTATAATGCAGATATATTAATTTCAGAACAAGTTAGAGCTGGAAATAAGAAACAAGTAGTTTCTTTTGTGGAAACCCCCACCAGTCAAAAATCTTCAGTATAGGAAAGATCTGTTCTGACTGCATGTCTTTTGAAATAATTAACATTCCTATTTGCAAATGGTTCATCTTGGGAAGATAGGAAGAAAGTGTCTTTCTTTGGATTCCTTAACTCCATAGCTGGCAGCAGCATGGTTATGCCATGGTTATTTGGGATGTAACGGTGCTGGAGTATGGAGAGGTGAACTTTGCCGTAGTGGGAACTGTTGTTGGGCTTATGTCTGTGTTACTCTGTGCTTCTGTTGTATGTACGTACCCTCTCTCCACACAGGAGTTCCTCTGTCCTTCTGTTTTGGTATGGAATACCTCAGGCAGCTTCTCACTAAGAATGTCTTTCCTATCAAAGTAATTTCTGTCACAAGGCATTTTTCTGCCAGGTTGCTTCGCAACAGTTATAGTACCTTTTTCATGCCTAAATTGGTGTTCTTTCCACAATAAAGCCCTTGGGGGCCATTTTTTTCTCTGTATGGATGTGACAGCACTGCTGGAAGTATACACTGCTAACAATGAGTTATTTCCTGTCATGATTACTGGGAGCTGTTTGTCTTACCTGTTTGTTAAAAGGACCGGGTGCTTTGTCCTGTCCTGCTCTGCGCTGGTAAATTCTGCTTTGTGTTTGTTTTCCCCCCTTGTGCTGTTATGACAGCAGGCAAGAGGCTTCCCAGACCAAGATGTTGATCTTGACATGCTGCACAGGAGAGTCCTTTGGTGTAAGGCAGGTGGGTCAGGCTGGGGTGGCTTTGCTGGCCCTCAGATGCAGCTTCTGCAGTTTGTCATGCAGTTGCATTAACAAATACTGTAATGCATTGCTCCCATGTAGTCTCGTCTGAAGGATCTGAAGTTGCATTTTGGTTATGAAGTACTAGGGAGGGACGGAATTTCACCATGGACGTTTGTTGTGTGACTTACTGTGCACAATCACAGATGGAGTCTGCAGCAGAACCCGGATGGAATCCAGATCTTCAACCAAAAGAGCCAGCTTCTTGCATGGGGATGGAAACTTCCTGCATAGAACAGCTCTGCTGTGTGGTATTGCTTTGTAAAAGCAAGTGGACCGTTTTTGAAACCACGTGAAATGAGAAAGGGGTTAACTGAAGCTGAATGAATGACTTTCCATTCTTGGGCAATCTCTGCAAAGAAGCATTACTTTGTTTTGGTAGACAAATATCTGGTGTATTCATCCCCATCCCACAGCATTAAGCGTAATGACTACAGCATGCTGATGGATTTGTGTCCATCTACTCTATGTAACTTGTGTTCTACCCTAAAAGGTAAAAATAAAGGAATATTTTTATCCAACAAATAGTCTTTGAATAGGCATGTCTATTTATGTGCTTTAACTTTTGCAGCTGGTTGTTGTAAATGTCTGTGAAGCACTTCACTACAGTCCGTGAAAGCGTGTGATATAATCCAGAAATCAACTTCATTTTACACATGATTATCAGAGGCATTCCCTGACTCCAGGCTCCTGTTCTTTTGCAAGCCATGAATTTGCACAGGGGTTTGAGGAGATTATTTCAAGACAACTTGATATTGCACATGTATAGTTTGGCCTTTAGATACCTATTGACACTGGCTGCATGTGATAGCATAGCTCCATGTGACCCTTAATAAATATGAAAGGATTTATTGCTTTCTATTTTTTGAGTTTGAGATAAAACTAGTACATGCTGTATCAGCAAGAAGAACATGATTTTCTCACTTCTGTTGGGCTCTGAAAAAGACGAACTGTAAGTTGATGCGTGTGGGTAAATTATCACTTTTTGCCTGTTTGATGTGTTCTGTAAAGTGCTGATGACAGAGTTAACCAAGGTTTTGTGTATTTTGGGCTTTTGATGACTGAGTAGTTGCACCACATAACTGTGATTCAAAACTGTGAGTTTAAATTTACTTAAATGTGTGTTGTCCTTTTTGGTCATTGGGCTGAGGAAAAAGCTTGGTTGCAGTGCCTTCTCCACCTGTGTGTCATGAAAGCAAGCCACTGTCACCAGCTAGGTGTGTTGGCTCAAAGACTGTGGAGTTGGATCTTGGTTTGATTTGGCAAAGTTTTCAGAATAAGACCTCTAAATTAAGCTTGACACCACATTTCAGTGTATCTTTTGTATTGCATTATGTTTAGGAATGCTGTGCCTTTATACTTCCATCCTGTCAAATATCCTGTACCTGCCTTTCATTTTATAGCTTAATCCTCCCTTATCATGTATGAGTATTTGTGTAGGCTTAGGCATTTTAGGAAAGAGAATGTCTTCTTTGTTGGTACAACTGATTACTGCTGGACCTCTGCTATTGAGGTAAAGTCAGAGTAGGTTTGTGCTGTGTTAGACAGAATTATGAAACTGAAGATGCGTATAACAATAGAACTTTGTGAATGTATTTTGGAGTGGTTGCCAGATATTGCTCTTGTTCATTTTTTGAAGTCCTTCATTTCTGCATAGACAAATTATTTCTGCTTTTTCACTAGTAGTAAGTATGCAAAATATTTAACACTTCATGAATACTTCACACTCAGTGTGACTTTACCCCGTTTTCTGCAGCTGATATGACTAACTTGTAAACTGAAACCAGAAGACTGAAAGAAAACTAACATGAATTGAGTTTCATTATATTAACACTTTGCATAATTTAGAAAAGGAAAGTAGGTCACTTTCCATTTTTAATACCCACTTTATACTTAGCATAAAAACCCAACAGGCTTGCAGACAGTTCATGAAAAGTTATACATTTCCCCGTAAATACAAATTTTAATCATATGAATGATTGTGGAAATTGCTGGGGAATATTGTAATTTTGGCTTAGATGTTTCTTCAGAATCTCAGCTGCTTATATCAAGTAATGTGTTTTTGGAGCACACAGCTGCACAGACTTCTGAAGTCTGTAGTTTTGATCATTGCTTGCAAATAAATGACTATATTCAGCTTATTGCTTGTTTTTCTGAAGTGTTGTGCCTGTGTTATCTATACTCCGTGCTGAGGAGTGAAGATGTAAATGTGTTTTCTCTTCCCATAGTTACTGAAGTTGGATGATCAAGCATTTGGTTCTCATCACATTGCCTGCACAATGAGTCATGCTTTCTTCGTTAGGTTTGTTCCTCAGGCCAGGATTCATGTGATGTTCCCTTTCTCTGGGCAATCAGATTAGTCATTGTTTGAAATCTTGTTTAAAAAATAAATTGCACCACAGATTGTTGCCTGCCTACCCATTACATACTCCCCCACTGCTTGCTGTTTGGGTTCAGCAGCATCATTATATTGAAATATATATTATAGTCATGTTAACTGACATATTATTGGAGTCCCACTGAAATGAGTGTATTAAATTCAGGACTCATAGTAACTAGCAAAGACTTGTCTATAAAGCAGGTGAATTTTAAGTAATTCAATGTGCTGAAATACATCTTGCTTAAACTTGGCTTCTTTCATTACGCTGTTAAGAACAAAACCTACATTGCAAATGTAGTAGTAGCTTGAACTTTGTGAAAACTATAGATTTATAAAAGCAGTGGTAATAACAAAAAATTGTTTACATAGATGGCTTACTATCATGGTACCTGAATCGGACTTTAATATTTGGGGCAGAAACTCTTCTTGCTGAATTATCTGTACCTGGAAGTGTTTGATGGAGCCAAGATTTAATGGAGGTTTCAAACAACTTTAGGACAGTAGCAGTTTCCAGTCCCTACTATGTCATGTGCTGTTATGAAGACTTTTGAAGTTCTTTATCTTGGTACTAGAAGATTTTAGGGGCGATGGTTTGTTGTGGGAAGTAGTAGTTTGAAAGACAAACTAATGCAGAAAATGTGTGGTGGCCAGATCAGAAGTAGGAAGAGAGAGGGGAAAATGTATACAGTGTGGTTGTAAACACATAACCCAGATGTTGCTGTTAGCTGGCTAAACTCCATATCTGGTCAATGGACAACAAATTATGATTCAGAAAATTATGTTCATGGCCTGAATCCTCTTACACAGGAGTCTGTCAACAGTAGATGTTAATACAGGCACCTAAATTGTGCAAAGTATTGCATCTTATGAATATCTCCAGGACTGATGTCTGTTTTGTGCCTTGAGAACAAATTAGGGTTATGAGACGGTAAAGGATTGGAAGTTGCTGAAATAAATGGATATAAACTCTGCCATAGTTTATAGATGAAAACCTGAATAGAAGCAAAGATGAATTAATATTCCACATTAAACTTTGATTCTGGTTCTTATGAACAGCTTCATTTTTCATGTTGTAAGTTGTTAACAGTGTTTTGACAGCAAACCACTCATGAAGTAGGTGGAGGTGCAGACCAGTGTCGTAGAAAACGAGATTATCTATGTAAAGTCCAAATAGTGGTGTTTTGGGTTTTTGTGTAAAGCTTTTCGTGGTAGTCTTGTTCCAATTTTCAGCTGATTTTCACAGGTATCAGACACTCACAATCATTACAAATACTAGTTCACATTTTTAGTTTTCCTTTCATTCTGTGTGAGACAGATGCATGTGGTGACTAAAGAGATATGCTAAAATTCAGCTTTGGATGAATTTTGTGGGTGTGGATGAGCAGCTCATAGGGAATACCCAGTTTCCAAAAAACATTGCCAGATTTGAAAAATACTCAGCCTATAGGTGATTAACTACACCTGTAATTTAATTTTGAGTCTTGCTCTTATTTCTGTGAGAATATCCACTGGAATAGAACAGACCTGTGTTGCTTTGAAGTTTGTTTAATCCTGCTGCATTGGCTTCCCCTGGAAGACAACATGACCGTGTATTTTGGTAGTTATGTTGTGCAGAGATGAGTATGTTGGGTCCTATGTACTGTGAGATGAGGACCTGATCCTGTGACTGCAGATGAAGCAAAAACAAGTAAATGCTTAGGTATTTGTGCATGTGAACTTCATTTCCTTGAAAGATTCTTCTCCCAGCCACCACGTAGGACACTGGGAAATTGGATAGGAGAATTCTTGTTTGTTTTATTACAGTTCATTTTGCTCAGTGCTGGTCAGTCAAGTCCCTTATACTGCTCTAGATTTGTGGGTAGATCTTTACAGCTTGTTTTAAAAATAATCTCATACACTCTTAGCTTGCAATTTGAAAACATTCCAAGGCTTAAGACAGTGGTAGCTACAATTGTCATTTCCTCCCTACACTTAGGTCAGTTTGTCTTCATCTGTTATTTTCTAAGTGAAAATTTTCTTTCAACAAGGAGCCAGGAATCCTGTGCTGATGAGATTTCTGAAAAAACAGATGCTTGTTTAGTAAGCCTGCTGAAACGGTAAATGGAATGTTTAGAATCTTGGATGACGATGGTCCAATTCTGCCAGTGTATGGATGTTCTGGAAGTAGCCACTTCTAGAAGTCCTTGGGCCAAACTGTGTGGTGGCTGTAGTTAAGGCAGTGTGGCTTCAGAGTAGAGGCATGTTGTCCTCTTACTTTCCATGAAGAAATCAATAGGTTTGTAGATCAGTTGCAGTGTATCCTTGCATCTGCAGACTTTGAAGTTTAGCTGCACAGCACTGCAAGCTGGCAAGTGATTGCTTTGATAGTCAAGCTCAAATACTTTTAAGCACCTTAAAATGTCGGAGGGAGAGATGCTGTTGGTTTTGCTTCATTAACGGAACTGCAAGCTAGCAACAAGATATTAGCATAATTTATGTAAATTCTTGTGTATTGTTGTCATGCATCTCTGCAAAACAGGCTATTCAACAGTTTTTTTAAAGTCACCTATATAAGGCACCAACCTTAGTAATGTCCAAGTGGAATTTATTTTTGTTTCACTCTACTGGAAAAAGTGCTGTGTAAATAAAGGCCCAGTAACTAAAGTAAAACAAATACTGTGGATGGGTTTGATAATGTCCTAATCTGAGAGCTGAGTTTATAACATAGCATTTGTCAGCCATCTAAGACTACAGCTAGAAAGGTGTGATTTCCCTTTTTTGTTCAAAAGCCCTTGATAAGCATGTAGACTGAGAATGGGTTATTATCACACTTCTCTTAAAGGGTTTCCTTTTATCTTGGTCCTTGGTGCAGAGGATGCTTGTTGTGTGTGAAGAAACACATGAGGAATATTTAAATGGGAAAAATTAATTTGATCTCACTGTGGGAAAGTACCTATTTTCACTGTTCTTGAAGAAAGCCTAAAGTAAAGCAAGTTGAGGAGATATCAAAACCCTATTCTCTCCCTTACGATGATTAATTTTGTAATAGGAAGAGTGTTTTGAATGTGGAGGAAGACACTCTTTTCTCAGTTAATTCCTAAATCTTTGATGGTTTTCAAGATTGCCTTGAACTTCTGTGCTCAAAAGCACCCAGTTTCTCAGTAGCCAGGTTTTGTTTTGGTTTGGACACTGTGGGGCCAAAGGACCAAACTGAACCTGATCTAAAGTTGATCCTGTGAGACTCTGCTTGCTGAAGATGTAATTCTAAAGCAAGAGCCATTGTGGACAGTGGAATCATTAGAGGAAATAGTTACGGTTTCTTAACAGTACCAGTAAAGCTTTGGCTTTTCAGCAATTATTTCTTTTTGTTAGTAGTGTTTAATCTAAGCAAAACACAACCTTTGGCAGATCTGTACTTTTCATGTTACTCTACTCTAAAAGTTTTTGGTGTCGCTTGTTGTGATAGAAGTGATTAGTGTCCTGGAAGAGAGAGGGCATCACTCCTTTTTCATTGCTTGTTTTATTGGTTTTTTCCACACAGCTGTTGCTTTTTGATCTACAATTTAAAAAAAAGGGATGTCTTATTTTCTTATTTTTTTTGGGACATGATTTTGTCTGTGAATAATATAAATGAAAGTAAAAATACTTATTTCCACAGACGTTTCTTTGTGCTTATGCTGATGTTTTTGGGAACAGTACTTTCGTTCCTTAGCAATGACTAGGCTCCTTACTACAGAGCAACAATCTTAAATTATACTGAAGTACAGAAGCTCTCAAAAGGGAACACTTGAATTGTTGTTGGATTTTGTTGTTTGATGTTGTAAATCATTTGCTTGTATTTCCTGTGTCATACTGTTTTTCTAAAAATAGCTGAAATTGCTTGCTGTTTGCTCAGTGCAGCTCCATGATGGAATAGCCTGTTTACAGTTACTTCCTCTCAGCTACTCTGCCCCTCCTGCAGCCCGAGTCTCTCCCTCATGGCCTCCCACAACAGATGTTCAGTGACTTAAACTTTGCTGAGAGAAGGTCTTTTATAACTTTAGGAAGCTGATTTTCTTTTTTAAAAACCAGCTGCCACCAAACCAAACAACTCCCCCTCACATACGCCCCACCTCTGAACAAAACCAAAAACCCTACCGAGAACTGCACAAGCCACAGTCTAAACAAAGGTCAGAATTCAGAGGCTACGGAACAACCTGTAGCCAGTCCCCACAGTACTGAAACTGTAGGAAAAACCTCATGAGTCTCTATCAAATGCAGCTGGGAAGCTGCATGAGATGTCTTGATGCAAAGAACCATCTTCAAAACACAAGCTAGGGTGAAAAATAATATATGTGGAACTGAGTCTAACTCTGTATCGACACAGATGGAGTCTAGCTAATTCATCTGTTTTTCTGCAGAAATATGAAAAAAATCACATCAAAGCAACTTAGAATGCTAACCCCAGAATGCCATGGGAAAACTGAATTCAAATGTAAACTCCTTGAGAACACCTTTTTCCTGACAGTATTCTACTTTAAAATAGTACCTTCTTTTACACAGAATAGCTTCAGACTTGTTAAAAAGCAGCTGGACTGTGTATTTTTTATTTTGTGGGATTAAGTTACTATTCTAAGGGGATCTTTAGAGAAACCTGATGCCTGCTGTTGACCACAGTGTTGTCAAGTAGCATGCATCCAGTTATTAAAGAGTTGAGGAGAGTTATGCTTCTCTTGTACAAACTAAAATCTTAATTTTGCAAGCAGCTCTTGTGAAACTTGCTTTATAGGCATCTTTCCTCTCAGCTCTGGGATTTGATTAACAGCCCTTGTGCTGTAAGCACTTAAGCACTTAAGATCACGACAAGATCTTTTGAGCCTTTTCTGTGTTCGTTCTTCTTACAAGAAAAGTAAGACTGTCAGCCTGCAGCTTCTCATTGCTCTCCAGTGAAAATATTCTCAGCTGCTTCTGTTACAACCAGAAGAATAAAGCAAGATATGTGGACAGTTTATTGGACTTTGAGAACTGCAAGAGGAGAACTGGAATATCTGATCACACGTGTATGGGAAAAAGGGAATTTGGCTACTTGCCATCCTGAGTGATAGATCTGAGTCTGTTCACCATGCAGACTGTGGCTGCTTAGGCTTAGCAATTGTTACAGTGGACAGAAAGGCCTGTTTGCTGTGCCAGAACAGGCTCCAGATCAGAGAAGGATCTGTATGGAGGTTCCGAACTGGTACAGAGTGAGTTTAATCATGTGAGGGGAAAAGGAGGAGGTAGTATAGTATGGCACTGGGTGCACTGGTGAAGTGGATTGTGTAGATGGGATTTTAACAAATGCCAAATGTTCCTGTCACTAGGCTGTGAATAGAGGTATCAGCTGGTGCCGGTCTTCAGTTTCCTGCCAAGAGATTTGGGGTTGACGCTCTTTCCCTGAAGCCAAGAGGGTTTCCACACGATACTCTTGTCTAAAAAGTTGTCATTAATGTAGCATGCTTTCCTTGATGGCTGCTCATTGAAGCAACGCTGTGGTATCGAGGCCGTGGTATCGAGCTGCCAGGGGTTGTTGCCAATGCCCAGGTCTTCAGTATTGTTTTGTTGGGGACGTGCCTTCCCTGAGACTTATAATGTGATGACCATTTCACGTGGAAAGAGGCTGGCAGGCAAGGGCTTTTAGATTAAGAACAGATCATCTAAAAATCTCATTTTTCAGATGATCAAAATCTGTTCACAGATGGCTATTTTTGACCTGATTTAGAAATCTAATGCAATCTGTCTCTCCATGAGAGGAAATTTGTGTGTGTGTGTACATAAATGCCAATGGTCAAGGCAAAGAGAGATTGCTGGACAAGTAGTGTTTCTAGCCACATTTGTTTTAAAAGAAATAAATTTTTTAAATATATCAATTTTCTTTATTAGATATTTGATTTTCACATGTTTTTCTGATTTTCACATGTTTTTCATATTTTCAGGCTGTGAGAATTATACAGAGAACTGGAGGGAAAAGAACATTTTTGACACTTGGCATATATTGCTTAGAAAGTATTTATTGTTTTTATTTTACTACAGAAGTACAAAAGAGCGCTAAGCTACTTACATAGCTCCATACTTGCATGCTGAGTACACTGGTTCTTGGAACTTCACTTTTAAAATTTATTTTATTTTATTGCTGTTTTCTATTTGGAAAGGCAAAAGGTAATTCAAACTTCCTTTTCTGAGAGGTACACACAGTATATCTACACATAGGAATTATATACAAATGTAACCATCTATTCTGCTTTCAAACATTACATTAATGTCATATAATTATCACATTAGCTGTTTGGTAACAAAACTGTTTTCTAATGTGAATAGAAGTTTTTCAACTGGGACCATTTCAGTAGTAAAAGGGACTATTTTCTCAATATATTCTTCTTGAGGTATGGCAGTCATATCCATCCCCTAGTCCCCATCTCATCTGCAAAAAAGATGATCTTTCATTTGCAAGAAAATGAGCTGCTTTCTCAGCATTCAACATAAATGCAACTGTTTCTGTTCAGTTTAAATTTAATGCATAGGCATGAAATTCTAGGTATTTCTGTGTGTTTTAATCAACATTTAGTGGTATTATATTTCTGTTTTAAGTAAAATTAAGTATTAATTAGAAACTTGCTGTCTCATCTTGATATTTTACATATGCTGAATTTTGTGCATGAGTAGCTTTTTAAGCATAAATTGTCATCATCAGAGCTCTGTGTGTACACACATTTTCCTTTTTCTGTTTTTGCTGGATCTGTGGATGTTCAAACAATAATGCTCTTTCAGAAGAAAGAAAACTTGAAAGGAGTGCTCGAGATAATTTTTCAAGATTTCCAGCATCTCTCTTTGAGATAGAGACTTAAAGGAGAACAGGAGAAGCTTTTCATTCTTGACATATATTACTGCTCTGTTTTTGTTCTTGAAATGCTTCCCTATAAGCTTCTCTGGAGAGTGTTTTCCTGAGTACAGCAGAAACATAGTGCATTGTTGTGGGTTCGGATACCATGCCCTTTTCAGATTTTAGGTGTTTTGTTTCTGTACTCAAGTCTTTCAGCATGCTCTCTGAAGTTCAATGCTCTGGCATTGAAAGCCCAGCTGCTTTTATTGGATTTATTTTTTGGAGGTAGGTTTCTGTTTGCTTGTTTTCTGAAACAGTTTGAGAAATGATTCTCCCATGCCATTGTGGTCAAATATGTTGCTGTGAGAAAACAGCAAGCTAAATTTGTTAATGCATTACAAAGTCTTCCTTAATGCATTCAGATTGGCAGATCTGTGCCGGTGACCCAATATTTGGCAGCACAAGAGCAGGAAATTTGTTGCAAAAGGTAGATATAATACCTGGCTGTGATGCATTCTTTGCTTTTCAGAAAGTTGCATCTGGGGAAATATGTCAGAAGCAACAGTAGCATGATGGCAAGTATCTAAATTCAATTAAAAATACCAGATGCTTCAGAAAATTCAAGTGGCAAAAGCTTAAGGAAATGTATGAATATATTTATTTATTCCTAGAAGCATTTTCAAAGTTTCCTTAGTTCTTACCAGTTATGCTCCCAGTGCCCTTCCCTGCCATATGTGCAGAAGAGCCCTTTTTACTTGCTTTCCTTTTATTGCCAGTGTTTTAGCAGGGCAGGAATATGCAACATTAAAAAGAACAAGGAAGATAAATACAATTTTGAGTTGAGGAGAATGGGGAGAAGATAGCAATATTCAGAATTGTATGGTCTCTTTTTTAAGACTTGTCCAAAATACCTAATGTTGACTTTTCCGTAGCTGAAATCAGCTTTGCTAGATTTAAGTACTTAGCGCTAGATTGAGTTCAGCACACAGTTAAATTAGGACCCGTGTACATTAGAAGTGCAGGGATAGAGGGAAAAGCTACTGCAAACTTGAACAGATTATTCTGCTACTTTGGCTCCAAGAAGCCTTATGTTCCAAAACAAAGTGCTTGTGTAGTCTAAATTGTCAGGGTCTTAGACATCTTAAGAAACATTCCATTTCTTCTTAGTGGAAGCGGAAAACTGAAGGTTTTGAAGGCGAGTGTATTGACCTTTCATCTGCAAACCCTCTCTAAGTTCTCTAGCATACAGGTACTTCACAAATATGAAGAGGGAAGGGGAAAAAAAAAGTTGTCGGCTTTTGAAAGTGCAATTAATGAAGATGCCTCTTCTACACAGATAGTTAAAGTGATTAAATTCTTGCCCAAAATATATGATCTCATCAGCTGTTTTTTGAGAAAATGGAAATTACTGTATTATGTATTCAGGGCTTTCTTTTTTTCATTTCAGTGGTAGCAAAACCCGAAAAAATACTGGTCAAATTGTTCAGCTTCATTGTAGATGGTATAACAGTGCTACAGAGGGGACTTTTTTGTCTTGGAGGAATCTAAAGAGCAACTGAAGCTCTAACAGAGCGCATTTGTTGACTTAAAATGTCTGGCTAGAGAGCAGAGTCTTTAGCTATGCTTGAAAGCTTGATAAATTTTTCTTTCTCAACTGCTCACTGCTGGAGGAATCTAAACAGCCATTGGCTGCTGCCGGTGTTGGGAAGAAACAGTATTTTTTTCTGTAAGCTAGTCAAGTCAGTAACATGATTAATATATTGGGTTGGTCAATTAATCCCTTGTTCTAGTCTCAGTGGTTTTTCAGGATCTTTTTCCATTTTGAAGAAAGAAATTACTGTAAAATGTCTTCTCCCTCTATCTTCCCTCTGTGCACTTTCTAACATTGTGGTGGTGATGACCTTTAATTTGCTGTACAGACTGTGCAGGCAGCCATTTTCTAGTGATGCTAAATGATGTCTTCCTTCACACTGCATTTAGGTTTCAATATTGTGGGCTTTCCTATTGTAAGTCTTTTAACAAAGAAGAGAAATGAATTTTCAAAATGTGGTTCTTACAAAGTACTTGACATAACTATTACCTTTAAGAACTTAAGTGAATATTGTGCACATCAAAAAAAAAGAAATCAAGATGAAAAATCGAGATTTGGTTGCATGTGATGCATTAATCTTGAAGTAGGAAGTGGAAGAGTGCAGAAAAAGGGAAGCTGTGTTATTATTTTGGTTTGATTTTGAGCTTGAAAACTTTCGTGACTTTCTCTTGGAAGAACCGTGAGAACAGTGTGCCAGCCCTGGAGGAGGACTTCCTTATCAGTCTGCTATTGAAAGGCTTCCTGTTGACACTCTGTCTCTTTGAGGAACTGTACCCAATTATCCAGAAAAGAGACTGGTTTCATGTGACTTTAATGTGAGAAAAATTAATAGGAGTTTGTTTTCTTGGGGAGAGGAGACAGACTTGGAGGCCTCAGTCTGTGTGAGCATAGTGCATTTGATTTGTAACTTGCTTGAACTCGGACTAGCAAGACTAAAACTTGAAGGTTTAGTATGGCAGGACAGACTTCAATGTAGACTGAGCAAGCCATCAATAATCCTCAGTATATTTTTGTCTAGAGCTGCTGCAGTTAAACTATTGCTAACACTTCAGCTTAGTTTAACACCACATTGGGCGCACCAACAGATGTTCCTGTCACACCTTCAAATGACAGTGGAGACAGCTTTTTTTAATGCAGTGTCTCACAGCTCTGAAGGAAGTGGGAAGAATGCTATCAAGTTGTATCAGCTGAGCTGAGAGAACAAATTTATTTAGAAGAACTCTGGAGTGAGGCATTACTGTCTGAAGCAACAGTTTCACGTCCCTTTTTAGTGCCTCTATATATGCTCCATAGTTAGCTTTGAAGAACATATGCACATACAGTCACCCATATACAAGCCATTTGTGAGAAATGTGGATGTGTGATGTTTCCAAGGGCATGCCATGGGTCAGTTAGCAAAAGCATGTGAACAGTGTGCCAGAAAGACATCAGACAGGAAGAAGGCATGAGGTCCTGTGTCATTTTGTGCCTTTACTTTATAGCTGAGGATGCAGGTTGGCTCAGTATTTCCTTGCTATACATCTTCAGTATTTACAGGCACAGGCATCAGATTGCTGTTGAACAAATCTGCCGAAAAGAAAAAGTAGGTCTTTAGTGAAGATGGGGTCGAAAAACCAAGGGGATTCTGTTAGTAGTGTAAAGCTATTTGGGAGCTGGAGACTGAGAAACAATGTGTCTAGGAAAGAGCACTTAGCTGAGCTGCAGACGTTGGATAGAAAGTTATATTCATTCCCATCATTTAGAGTTTCCTTCTGTACTGGCAAGCAAGCTTGTGTCCCCTTGGTCTGTGCAGTTTTAGTTTTAGTTTTATTCCTTATATTTTTACCGGGAGAGAACGATCTAGTACCCATGGTATGTGCTAATAATCTCCAGCTACTGGAAGAGTGACAGTAAATAAGACCATGAGCACTGTAGACTTACATTTAGGTCTGAGTTTTGACTTTAGAATTAAATCACTCATCCACATAGTGATACGTTGCTTTAGCAAAACGATGAGGGGCATTGTCCAGTTTCCTGTTGGAGAGTTTTGATTCTTATCAGTCAGCCAAGGAAAGTACAGTGCTCGGCTTTGATTGTTAATGGATATGTAGGGGGAAAACTGTGATTTTGTTCTTGTTTCATATGCTTGGGTTTGTTAGTTTCTTGGTTACCCTGAGTTGCTCAGTCCTGTCCTTGTTGTTGTTGTTAGATATACATACTTACTTCTTGCTGTAGTTTTGAAACAAATGTTTATGGTGAAGAATATTCATGACTTGCGTGGTACTTTTGTGCAAGAACCTTAGGCAGCTTCACAAGTGCTAATTATCCCATCAAAGTGCTTTGAAGTCCAGCTTGTGATTTAAGGCTGTTGGCTGTAACTAAAGTGACTGTTTTCCATCTCCACATCTGTGGTGAGTGGTGGAGCTGTGATCTGCACAGCTCATTTGCTGTGTTCTGGTAATGGCTTTAGGATAAAATCAGTGGGCTGTATTGAAAAACTTGATTGCTGTGTTGTGTGGTGTTCTTGGTATGTTAGGGGAGCGTTGATCAAAACCTCAACATTGTATGGAAGGAGATAGTCTGCATCCAAATTACTCACGTGTATTTGGATGCAACAGACAGTTGAGTTCTTAGCTGAGCTCTAAACTTAGTGACTGTCAGGACCTGCTGCATTGAAAACAAGAGACTGCTGCAAAGTTTAATAGAGACTTCACATTTAGGAAGGAAAATATAATACTTTGCTTTAGCCATGTTGCTGACACTGCATTAGTTGACAGATGGCTAATTTATGGATAATGTTTTAATACATAATCTTTCTGGTTTTTTCTTTCTTGTCTTTAGGTGAAGCCAAAAATCTTCCTACATATCCGGGGCCAAACAAGATGAGGGATTGCTACTGTACTGTAAACCTGGACCAGGAGGAGGTTTTCAGGACCAAAATAGTGGAGAAGTCATTATGGTAACACATACATATATAAATGTTCTGTTAACTCTTCTCATTCTCTGCTTACTAGGTTTGTTTAATATTCCAAAGATAATTTCTTGCAGGGAGAAGAGAGGATGAATAGGATTCTTCTTCCAGTTTTAAAAACACTAGTGGTAAAAACAGTAATGTCATGATACCTATCTGTATTTATGGGAAAATGCCTTCACCAAGGCAACTCATATTAATTTTTTTCCTAACCATGTACCACCAGTGCTCCTTTCTTTCTGCAATATTTGTTTTGTACTTCCCTAAGCTTTTGAAATCTCAATTTAGAAAGGGTGCATTTTACATCTTTCTAGGCTTAGAATTTTGCATTGGTCTTGACTGCCCAAGGGAGTTGAGTTAAGTATTTTATTTTTTTTCCTGTCATGAGGCTATAACTGAAAGGAGAGATTTGAACATAACATGCCTGTCTGATAATCTTGGACACTTCCTATGAGATTGCAGAGCTCAAATGTAGAATGAAACAGAATGAGAAGCGTGTAGGAAAAGTTAAAATGCTTTCTTCTGAAAATCCTTAGACATCCAAAAAATAAAGGGAGCAAGGCTGGGCATATACGTATATTCTGGTAAGCAAGGTTGGTTTTTTTTTTGAGTTGAGAGGAAAGAAGCAGCAAGGAACAATCAAGTTTATAACTTTTATCTTAAGAGATAACTCTCACCCTTTTCCCAATTTGAGTAATATGTTAGGAATTTGCTCTTTGTCTTGTTATTGCAAATAATGTACTTCAGGAGGTATCTGTTGACTTCAGTCCCAACCACTCAGAAGTACCTGACACATTCAGGAATGTGAGTGGGATTTATTCCTGTAAGTCTCTTTAACTGTTGTTTCACGTTAATTTTTGTCATCTTTAAGCCTTGGTGTTCTTCAATGATGGTGCTAATGCTTTCCTATTTGTAGTATACTATATTAACAAAAAGCAAAAATTGGTCTGTATGCCTTCTTCCTTACCCCTGTAGCTGACTTGTAGTGTCCCTAAACCTAATATCCCTGAACCAGCTGTTTCTCTAAAAGTGATTTTTAAAGTAATATGTATTTCTTTGTTGTTGTTTTTGGGATTTTTAAAAATTTTTTTCTGGATAATCTTTAGCGCTTCACAGGGAAATGGAAGATGGGAAGTAAGGATGTGTGAGAATAGTTGATGTCATTTCCTTGAATTAATCCAAGCATTTTTCTATTGAAAAAATAAACTCTTGGTAATAAAAATAAGCAACAAGTATAATTCCTTCAGTGGGAATAGTTCCATCTGTCTTTAGATTTTCTTATAAAGATTGAGAGATACGCTGGGGCTGTGCAAAACCGGAATGTTTCTAGTTTCCTGACGGGGCTATGTTCGTTTTGTTAATTGAGGTGAATTCAGGGGAGAGTGGAGGTGAGATGAGAGGTCTGGAAAACATGACCAACCAATGAGGAAAGGTTAAAATATTGGAATTGTTTAGCCTAGAGAAGAGGGATGAGAGTAGACATAAATATATATATCTATATATACAGAAACTAAACGAAACAAAAACGACCCCAAACAACCCCTCACCAAAACAAAAATTTGAGAGGGAGGGAACTGGTCTGTCTGTCCAGTATGGATATTGCAAGTCATAATGAACTCAAATTGCAGTGGGGAAGGAAGTTGAGGTTAAGGTTAACTGTGAAGAAAAACCTCTCTTAAAGGTTCTGAAGCACTGGAATAGATTTTGTTGGATTTTGTGTTTATTGCTGATGGCTTTTAATAGGTTTCATATAATCAGTCTCAACTAAATAATAGGCATCTTCCATCTTTGAAACAGTGATGGGACCAGATGACCTCTCAAAATCCCATTATGGACCTATTTTCTTTGATCTAAGGCTTAACTAAAGATGGTCTCCTTCATCATTCTTTCTTCTCCTGGTGAATTCCTGTCTTCAGTGGGAGCCTGCCTTCTCCCTGTGTGAGCTTCTGTTTTCAAATACTATTTTTGGAAAACTTGCTGCTGTACAGTCTCTGAATATCTACTTATAGACATTGATATCAACTCAGTTTTGCATTTAGCCATAGAGGTGTTTCCTTGTCTTTGCTTTTCTGGGGCATAAAAGAAAAACAGACAAAAATCCCAAACACATGAGTGGTAATCCTGGGATGTCTTGCTGATCTGTGGGTAGGAGTTGCTCTTACTTTGTGAGGCACGCTCAAACAGCTGCTTTATCTTTCATGACTGTGTTTACACCTTTTAAAACAAATGCCTACGTAGACTTCCAGAAGATGTTTTTCAGATCATACCAGACCCTACTGCAGTTGCCTATTGTTTTTTGTAGGATTCTGGAATGAGCTGAGGAGCCAGTCATGCTGTTGTATTCTTTAATGCCTGTTTGCAGATTGATTTAACCCATCGAGTGAGTTATTGAGCAGATGAGGCTTATGTGCCCTATGGGCCGTGTAATTTCTGTGCAGCAGAGAAATTCCTGCTTTCATGTACAGTACTTCTTTAGCAGGCACTTGCCAACTGAATAGTGAATTGTGTTGGTCCCTTTTTCTGAGGTATTGCTGCAGTGATACATGATGTTTGGGAACAGGGATGTGAAGCTGGGCCAATGGCTGACTAAATTAATTGAGTCCTGCTGGTATTGGAGTGGGTGGCACAGCTTGACACAGGTCTCCCCTACAGAGAGTACTGGCTCTGCTCTGTTGTTCATACTTGTTTTCTACTTCCTATCACTTCAAGCCTGTCACGGGGCTGGCTTGATATAAAGTTTTAAGAATTGCTTGTATTTTTAGTGATGCTGATAACTCCCTCATCTTCCAATAAACTCAAAAAATTATTAGTCTGTAGAAAATAAGATGCTCTGTGATAATCTGAATTACGAGGTCTTTCATATGCAGCCCTAGCACTACAGATTCTGGAATGATGCCTTCTTCAGATTTATCCTGGAGAAGCCCATCTTTTGCAGCATTTCTGAATGTTTTTTTTTTCTTCACCTGCATGAAAAGGCTTGTAATTGACACAATGTCTTGTGTAGTTGGGAATTACTTACCCTAACCCCGCCACTTTTTTTTTCCTCAGTTGAGCTTCTTTAGGCTTCTACTAGGCATTCCATAAATGTATATTTTTCCATGCAAGCCTTCTTCTGGTGTAAACCTTAAACAGAAATGGCAAATGGAAAAAAGGAAGCAGTTATCTCTTCTTCCCAGAGGGACTTGGATGAATGTCCAATTCTAGCTTGCTTGGAATATCTGTGATAGAACCTTCAGGCTCTGACTCATCATCTCCTGTTTTATGCTGGGACAGTGTAAGAAGTTGCCTCCCTGAGCTTTGTCCTAATCTTCTGCAACATATTTTCTTTTTTTATTAGACTGTGGCAGAGGCATGAGGAGACAGCTGAAAGCAGTAACCTTTTAAATCAACAGTGCATGAATCATTCCGAACTCAAAAGAACTGAACCAGCACATCCTGTTGTCCAGTGAAGTGCCCTTACCAGTGCTCTGAAGAGAACCTCTATGAGCTTGATGCCCTTTATCTAAATTTGTGTTTCAAAAACTGAGAGGAGTCAGCATGGTTAATCTCGCCTCCTCTGTTCAGCAGTCAGGTGGGGCTCATAAATTACAATATGGAACTTAAGTCATTCCTGTCATCCAGCCTCTTGGCTGCTGTTGGGCACCGCTGGCTTGTGCTGGAAGATTTTGAGGGCTGCTGTGATAAACTTAGTAGTGTCTGACTGAAACAAGTCAAGGGTTGGTTAACACCGGGGCAAGCCTTCCTGCAAAACCGCAGAGTAACGCGAAGGTGCAGTTTATATGGGCAGTTCAGAATCATCCCCCTTCTCTGGGGATCTTAGAGCAAAAATAGTGAACGCATGAATTGGTCAGACTGAGAAATGCAGGTTCTCAGAGAGCAAATCTTGAACTCTTCAAGCAGCACTGTTTTTGTAAACTTGGCACAAGCTTTTACTAAATTCTAAGAAGGTCACATGCAAGTCATAAGATATGAGGGAGAGGTCAGTTAGAGCCAGGATTTAATATGCTTCTCTGTTTTGTATTTGTCATTCAATATTTATATTACCGTCATCTACAAAGACACCGAATAGATTTGGATCCATTCCATATAACCTAGCAAAGATGTACGTGAAGGGACTCGTGTATTTTATGTCCTAAGGAGCATGTTAGAATGACTGTGTTTTTTTAAAATGCGGAGATCTACAAATTTTCTTTAGTTTTGAGCTGCAAGTAAACAGCCTGACAAGAATTTTGCCTATTAATTCTCTTTGCTCAATAAACTACGTAGCTTTCCCTACTTCAGGCTCCACCATCCAGGAGTGTTTCCTAGCTACAGATATTTCCCGAGGATGAACTTTCTTGGCTTGTTGGTGTTAAGACTGACTTTGCCTTTGCAGTTTGCATCAAATGTGCCCATTCACTTAAAGGGCAGTGTCAGCTGCAACAGGAAATCAAGGCAGCTTCTCAAATCATAGGTGAAGAATGGAAGGAATGTGACATCTCTAAATTTGTTTCAAGGATATGAATAAAGGCAAAATCTGTCGTACGCTAAGAATCAAATGTCCGACAGTGTGTGCTTTAGAGAGGTGAGCCAAGCATCTTGGGTCTGTGATTATTTAGTTCACCACTATTTCACTGAGGAATTTTTCACGTGCTAAACATAGTGATCAAAGCCTGAATGAAACAGCCAATGAAGCCAGAGGCGCTTTCCCCACTTTCCCACCCCAGTCCTTTTTCTTTTTTGCTAGTCTCTGGTGAACGTAACAGTGAGAACTACAAGTCTGCAGTGTGCTTGTGACTGTATATTGAAATGTGCTATAAATTCATAGTTAAGGCTATATTCTCTTTAATAAGTGGTTGCTCTGTCTTTGTTTTAGAATTAGATCAGGCAACAAATTCAGCCAGTAGCTCTCAGAACTTTCTTTAAGTTATTCTACTGCCATATTTAATGTTATTTTCTAATTCTAGGTTTGCTTAAATCCTTTTTCCCCTGTATATTTGGAGTTTATGGCTGCATAGCTAAACTTCTCATGTTCTGATAACATCTTGGATGCAGGCCACTTCTCAAATTTTAAACACAAAGTTGTCTCCCTTAGTTGGAGCGTGGCCAAAATTAGCTGTTGTATCTGAGTTAGCTCCATTCGCTGCTTCTGCATTCTTACAGTGCCAGCTCACCTCCTTGAAATAACAGCTTTCCCCAGCCCAGAGGCCTTAAGCAGAGAGGCCTTGAGGTGGATATTGTAGAGTGTTCTGCTGCTTCACTCCTGCATGTTCCCAGAGTCTGCTGTCTTCTGCATGTGACAGCACCTAACGGTAGCTTGAATTCCTAACTACAATAAACTTGAGTTCTGAAACGCTCCAAGCCTCTAAGGGAAACGTTTAGGATTGGTAGGGGTACAACTTCAGCCTGGTCAGGGATATTATTGAAGCCGAGGACTGCATGATTGTGCAGGGAAGTAATATATCTGGGAAGGGTGCCAGTAAGGGAAGCAAGGCTTAATGGAAGAAGGAGAATGAAGTGAACCTTGAGACCCAAGGCAGGGTTTATGAATGAGAGCGTTTATCTATATGAAAAGCCACCCATGTGAGTAACAATTGTTGGTGTTGTAGGCTGCTTTGAGTGATTAAAAAAAAAAAGTAAATGCAGCTGTAATGTGACTTCTGCTGTTTGTGTGTGTCATCTTACAGAATATTTTGGGAGGTGACCAGGGGCCAAACGGCTGCTGCTTCAATTTATCATAATCCTTGTAAGCCTCATTGAGCCAAACCAGCAACTGTCAAGTGAGGTTGATAACTATAGCTCATGTGTCTGTCTGTCTCTTCTGAGCATAGGACTGAGAAAATGCACACTGCTTTATTTTTTTCCTCTGTGTGGTAGTGCTGGTTATGGGTGTAACAAAGCACTGTTCATCTGAGTGTCTGCACAGTGACATGAGAAAAAATTCACTTAGGCTCAGTGGGTGTCTGGTAGACTGCAGCCAGCACTCTCAACAGTGGACATAAGTGATATGTTTGGATTTATATGTTACCTCCTGTGCTATATACTTCCTGTTGCACGTCCTCTGCCAAATCTGTGCTTCAAATATAATATTAGTTATTTTTAATAAATTGTGTCAGAAAGCTACCGTGACATCTGCCAACTCTGGCTTTTACAGCGCCTGTCGTACTTGCCTGTTGTCTTCTAGTTCTGTATCTAGTAGGAGACTGAAGTGCATTCAGATTTTATTTGGCTTGCTGTATCTGCTTTGAATAAACCTTCTCTCTCCTACCCCACTCCCTTTACATATGCTGCAAAGCATAGCATAAAAAGTATTAGCCAAGTAGTAGAAAAAGCTTAGTAGTAGAAACAAACAAGTGTGCTCCTTTGTACAAACTGATTTTGCTTCCTGCTCACATGGTGATGTGAACTCTGGTGTTCAGCTCATGCAGCAGGATGAATTCAGTATTTCTAAACCTTTTAAAACAGTTAGAGGATGTGGAGTTGTCTATGGCATGTTAATAGTCCTTACTTGTAATCACAAAAGCAGTTAAAAAAAAATCCATACACAAAGAATTCTGGTTTGAGGGGTTTCATTATTATTCATCATGCAACTCTTTCACTTCATCCACTGAAGTACTGGTGCCAACACAAAAACAAAACTGCTTTAGCGAATCCTAAGTATTGAGAAACAAGCATGGGGTTTTGTAACGCAGCCTGGAACTAAAGAAATGTTTTTACACTAACATTTGTTTTATGAAATCTCTTCCTCTCCATTAATGTTATTTGTGATGATATCAGTAGATATCTGAAGCTATGAAATAAAATTTGCAAGTATGCTTCTGGAATTTAGTAAAATACGTAAATGTGAACAATTTTTCAACCCTTTCTAGAGGGTTTCTTGTGTTTGAAGTAAGGATTCTGTTCCTTATTTGCTTTCATTCCACTTGATCTGCACAGTAATTTTTGTTTCTCTTCTCTTCCCCTGTCTCCTCCTGAAAATATCCACTGCCAAAACATTCATTAGAAGACATTCAAAAATAGATACCTTGAAATGGGGAGGGCTGAACAGCTGTAAGTAAGTGAAACAATACCTAGAGGGATCTTTTTTAGTTTTGTTTTCTTGGTATTCCTGCTCCCATGCCATGAACATTCAGAACAAGCAAGTTTTTGGTGAGGGGAGAGTGAGTAGGCCTGAAGATTCAAATCCGTTGCACTGTTTATGCATCTATCTGACTTTATTTTTTGTGTCTCTTCTGCGATGAGAGCTGTGGAAGCATATAGGGAAAGTGTCCTGAGGAGGGATTGATCAGTGTGGGTGTTGGTGGTAGAGGCTGTACAAAGGCTGTGCAGTAAGAGAGCCCTGTGCTTCCTGAGGAAAAAGGACTGCTGAGGCCGAGCTTCCTTCTTTCAGAACGTATTAAGGTGATGCACATGTACTGAAAAAGAAATGAGAAAGGGGTGTGAAGTGAGAGTATGTGGAATAGAAGGCTAATCAGGCCCTTGTGTGCCTGACAGCTTGGAGCAGAGATTTAAAAATTGGTACAGGTTATTCTCCATTTCTAACCCCATCAGGAAATCAAGAGACAGCGACTTAAGAACAAGCCTTGTTTCATAACCAAAGACTAGCTGATACCTGCACTGATACTCTTCTTGTTGCTGTGATGGCAAAACTAAAATGAAATTAGCAGAGCTGTTCTAAACTTAGTAGTCCTTACTGAAGAAGCTGGGTTTGAAAATGCAGTTATATTCAGCTTGGAAGGAGATGAATTGCATTTTCAGGGGAGATCCACTGTTTCTGGCCTTGCAAGTTCCTGCTCTCAGCAGTTATGTCCTGTCGCTTGGTTGAAGTCCAGAAAAAAGTGAAATAATGACAGCACTGGTCTTGGCCATGCCCCTTCCCTTGTGATCATATTCATGTGCAGTCTATGCTGCCAGGGTTGGGGAGGAGGCCCTCATTGGTACTCCTCCACTTTGAATGATTAAAATTTCTCCTGAGTGTAGGGCTGATTCATCTACAAAGAAAGTTCAACTCAAAACCTGCAAGTTGAATCTGAGCTCACTTGGTTCTTGAAAGATTTCTGAGTTTACGGCCAGGCTGGTTCCAGTATTTGTTTTGGAGGATGTTGTCAGACTCCTGAGGGCTGGGTAGGCAGATGTTGCTGCTTTTTATTGATTGCTCTGTCAAAATAAAAGTACTCAGTGAATCCCCATCAGACAAATTCTGGCTTTTCAGAGAGAGGAAATGCTGGGGGAGGGATTTAGCTGTTCTTTTGGAAAAACCATTCTGGAGCCCTGGGGTTCTTGTTCAAGATAAGTTAGCTTGGGAAATAAATCATGGGATTTGACTGCTGTGACCTCTTGCTCTTCAGGTCTTGGTGGGAGACAAAGCGAGTACTGTTCTGAAGAGATACATGGGGAAAAAGCACACATTTAAGTGGAAGCTGGAAGCGTTTGTGTGGTTGCTTTTGATTCCTTCAGAAAGAAGTTACTGTTTCTGCAAAGCTACACAAGATTGGGTTGGAGACATGTTGGATTTATCTTGATGTGTATTCTTACAGTTAAAACTTTGCTGGCTAATTACCCAGTGCAGAGTGAGTACGCTTGTGTTGGAAATCTGCTGCTTAAATTAATTAAGAACCAGTGCACCTCAGGGGTGTTACCTGAGTGATGAGAGGCTGTGAATCTACAAGGGGTTCAAGATCTTGGAGGGGAGAAGCCAAGAGCAGAACAAAACTTCTCTTCTGTTGATGGTGGCTCAGACTCATAAACCTTGTGCCAGTAGTAGTGACCTGATATGGTCCCTGCATGGCTAAGTCAGCCTTCACAGCATTTCTTCTGTTAATTAGTCTTTCTGATTCTGTGCATTGGGCTGGGTACCTCCTGTTGTCCACTCTGCTTTTCTGACTCGTTTGTTTTGCTGTGGTGTGATCTTAGTTGACTTCTGCCTCTGTTCAACACCCATGACAAACATTAATAGAGGGACTTGTCAAAGGTCCCAGTTGATGTCTCTTCCCTGCTTTCCCTCCCAGACTCATTAAATTATTCTCAGTATAAGTCATTTGTATTTATATTACATTTAGACTTGCAGTATACTGAAGCTTCCCTCGTGTTTTTGATAGAGGATCAGATATATAATCCACAGTTCATTAAGTATCATTTCATTCTAAGGTCATTAGTGAATAAATTCATCTGTCATGTTCTTCCAGCAGAAAGGACAATTTTATGGCTGAGTAGAGTATTAAAGCTCAGAATGATGAAGGTGTTTTGCATGCATAATGCAGTAGATATCTGGGCAGTATTAATGCATTTGTTTGGCCCCCTTGGCTTAAGCCTGTGCGTGAAAAGTCGCACCAAGCGATGTGCACAGAACAAGGCCCTTGGGGCTGCCAGCAGAAGCATGGCTGCTGGGACAGTCATATAGCTTCCAGTTTGGTAGAAGCTGCTTGTAGCAAAGAATTAAGGTATTTTGTGCCTGAAGTGATGGCTGTGAAATTCTTGCTTCCAAATAAAACCTCTCAGAGCAGAATGGGTAAAGAGGATGTAAAAAGAGTGCTGAATCGGGTGGGGCAGTTGGGACAAACAGTCAAAGCAGCTCCCCTGCCTTCCCAGTAGGGATGACTGAGTGGGCCTCACACTGGTTTTCATAACTTATGGATGGATGCATTTATTTCATGGAATGGGAAACCATTTCAGTGGTGGCAGTTTAACCTGTGGGTGTGCCTTGGGCTTTGTTGTTCATCCAACATGTGTTCTTCTGTGTGGCTAGTGGAATAGTGACTTAAATAATGTTCTTGGTGAATATTGAGTGATGTCTCTGGATTTCATGAAATTAATGTGGCATTTTCCCTTCAAACGCAGACTGCTTAGCTAATTCGCAGTCCCTTTGTGTTTTAAGGGAGACTTGTCAGCTCTTGAGGGAACGTGGTAATTCTGGGGGAGCGTATTTTTCCTGTAGGCAGAAATACAAGCAAAAATGTATGGTGGTGTAAAACATCCTGAAAGAAGCCAAGGGAATGACCTTTCCTAACGAAATTCTGAAAAGTTTGAAGTTAATCCAAGGAGTTGTTAATAACTTTTGCATATCTAATTTTCTGACATAGAAAATTTCAATAGTGATTAAAAGTACAGCACAATTCTGTCTCATTTTTGAGCTCAACCAAGGCAGTAAGGAGGTCTGTGTTTAAGGGGGAAAGAAAAAACTTGCTGGCTTCTGACCTGTTGGAATTAGATTTATTTTTAAGTCTACATCTGCAGTGCTGGCTGTGTTTGTCCATGTGACTCGAATTGCATCCACTCATTTAGATCTACTGAAGCATGAGTGACTTGGAATGAAAGGTCTGTGTAAAATGGTAAATCTGTCAATGAATAAATAATGTTGATATATGCTTATAGTTCCTAGGAGTAAATCCTTAACCATATAATTCGATAGAGAGAAACTGAAAGGGTTGCTGTTAGGTGTCTGAGATTTTTTTTTTCCCCCATTTAAATTGGTAGGATCCAAAGAAAGCCCCTTAGGTCCCTAAAGAGCTTTTCATGCTAAAATAGTACTTTTCTTTTTTTTTTAATGTGGTCTTCCTGTAAAAAAAAAAAAAATCCTTCTATACAATTCCACTATGCAAAAATAGATATTCGGTGCTCTGAGGTAACAAGCATGGTGCCAGCTCCAAGGCTTAGTTACTGTCAGTTGACTGAATCTGACTTTAAATAAGAAACTTCGCAGGGGATGAGACAAGATGCAATGGCTGTAGGCATTTTGTTTTAAGTATACTAAATGCTTAAAAAAAAAAAAGCTATGAACCATACTGTGTTTTGCTCATCCTGTTCATGTATGCTTTTGTGATCTCTGTCCTCATGGTCTACTGTAAGCATTCTATGGCAGCAGGGGCCTCTCTCTACCCTTCAAGGCAGTGTATGTTAACAAATAATGTGGTCTCTGCCCCCTTTGTAAAGGGACACTTGTTTTCCAGATAGAAAGAAGTATCTGTTCTTTTTTTGCTTATTAAAAAATCTTGTTCTGTGGGCATTTAAGATATTTACGAAGAGTCAAAGTGAAAAAGTGCTTGAAAGTGCACATTCATTGGTGGGAAAGACCATCACAGTCCAGAGTGATGCTCTGGGTGTGAAATATAAACACACTGGCTTGTCCAGGATACCAACACTAATCTATTTTCCTTTTTTTTTGTGTGTCTATGTGTTTGTGTATGTTGGTTTTTTTTTGTTCACTCAGCCCATTCTATGGAGAAGACTTTTACTGTGAAATTCCTCGGACCTTTCGCCATCTGTCATTTTATATTTTTGACAGAGATGTTTTTCGAAGGGATTCCATCATAGGTATGTGTTCATAAATTACTTTCTTTACAGCTTATTTCTCTTGGATTTTAACTTTTGCATCATATGTAGTTTTATGAGTCAAGGGTCTTGATAGGACTGATGGTGATAGTGGTAAGTGCTGCTCAGTATTGTCCTTTTTTGTCAGTTGACAAAAATGCCTTCAATATTACATATTATATATTAAAAAGTTGAGGAGATAAGCTCTGCCTGTTCTGATAGTGAATGCAGATTGCAGTTTAACTGAAACAGGCTATAAAACCTTGTTTAAATATTGACCACATCATTTGTTACTGCAAATGTTACTTTTTTTTTTTTTTTTTGCTAAGTGCAAGGCCATTAGTCTTGCAGTTTTCCAGGACCCTCACACTTGCCTGCATGCAGTATTGTTAAGTTATGACTGCCTTACCGACAGGCAGAGCTACTGGCCATAAGTACCCCAAGTACAACGATGACAGAATTTTGTGGAGTGTATCAGAGCAAGCTGTCACCTACAGAATAGCTCTAAAAGACTTCCAGTGCCTGTTTGGGATTGACAAGATTCCTGCTTTTCCAGATACTATTTGCTATGCATTTCATCTGCGGCAAATTGCATGACGCTCCATTTATCTCTTTGGGGATAAAAACCTTCTAAAAGCTTAGTTGTTATTGAGGGGAACAGTTTCTATTTTAAGTCACTTGAACACTTTGGACTTTTTTTTTTTTTTCTCAGTTATTCATCTCTTTTGAAATAAGTTGTGTATGACTACCATGGCTATAGCTATCTTGACAGAGGTTGCAAAGAGGAAGTTGTCAGATGTTGAGCAACAGTTTGTATAATGGCATAAAATTTATTATCTGAAACCATGGAGTGGTGGTGCAGATATTTTATGTATCTTTACATTACAGCAATTTGTCATGCAGTCACAAGCTTTTTGTTTAATTACTGTTTTACATATGAGCTGGAAAAGCAGGTCGTCATTCTCTTTGTCCATAAGCGAGCTCATGTGTGTATAGCATTCTGGGGAGGAGAGAGTCAATTTCTGATTGTTGAATGAGCTTTTGGAAAGGTTTTTGTTCTCTTTAATGTCTAGTTTCCCTTGTACTTTGAAAGTAACACCTCCCTTCTTTCAACTGTTGAGTTTTTAATTGTTGAAATGATCTGATCTCTTGTGTCACCAGTTTTCAGCAGCTGCAGTGACCCATCAACAGGCCAGGGACTTTACTTGCTCAGGGCTTTACTCCTTCTCTTGGAAAAACAGTCTCTTGAACCACTTAATACATGTCAGACACGTGAAATTGAAGATAGAGAAGGGAAAATATTTTTGTTTTCTCCATGTTTCCTAAGTTCATGTTTTAATAATCAAGCTCTGATGTTGGAGGGGAATTATTCAGGAGCTGCTAGAGTAATCTTAAAGGTACTGGGAGCAGTTCATGAAGAGGACACGCAGAAAATATAAAGACTTTTGTTTGCATGCTTGAATGATTGATCAGATTTTCATTTTTCACTCAGGAAAAGGCAATGCTAGCTTTTGCATGTGTTGCAGAATCCACAGATAGGCAAACTGGTATGTTACCATACTGGTCTTAGGATCATAGAAAGGCCTGGGTTGGAAGGGACCTTAAAGGCCATCTGATTTCAACACCTCTGGTTGAAACACGGTGGACACCTTCCAGTAGACCAGGTTTCTCAGAGCTGCATCCAACTTGGTGTTGAACACTTCCAGGGATGGGGCACCCACAGCTTCTCTGGGCAGCCTGTCCTAATGCCTCACCACCCTCACAGAAAAGAATTTGTTCCTAATGTCTACTCTACACCTACTCTTCATTGAAGCTACTCCCCCATGTCCTATCACTGCATGCCCTATAAAAATTCCCTCTCCAGCCTTCTTGTCAGCCCACTTAAGGCACTGGGAGGCTGCTATCAAATCTCCTTTGAGCCATGTCTTCTCCAGGCTGAGCAACCTGTCTTCGTAGAAGAGGTGCTCCAGCCCTCTGTTCAACTTAGTGACCCTCCTCTGGACTTGTTCCAGCAGATCCACATCCTTCTTGTGTTGGGGGCCCCAGACCTGAACAAAGTACAGCAGCTGGGATCTCACAAGAGCAGAGTTAGAAGATCAGAATCACCTCCCTAGACCTGCTGGTCACACTGCTTTTGTTGCAGTCCCAGGATACACTTGACTTGGAAATTTGAAGTGGATGTTGCCGGATCACACTGAGCTTCTTTGTACACCAACACTGCCAAATCCTTCTCTTTAGGGCTGCTCTGAATCCATTCTCTGCCCAGCCTGTGTTTGAGCTTGATTGCCCTGACCCACGTGCAGGACCTTGTACTTGGCTTCATTAAACTACGAAGTTCCCATGGTCCCACCTCTTCAACCTGTGCAAGTCCCCCTGGATACCATTCCTTCTCTCCAGCGTGTCAGCCAAACCACATAGCTTGGTGTCAGTGTTGATGTAGCACTAGAAGTCAAAACTCTGGTGTTTCCTGTCTACATTGAGATTTTACAGTGCGTATTATCTATTGTAGTATTTTTTCCTATTATGCCTATTTCCTAGGCATATTTTGAAAAGCATTTCAAAGATATGGAAGTGTGATAAATAGCAATGGAGAGAAGAAAAAAAAATCCAGAATTACTGTCAGTTTGATACTACTCTCTAAGTTCTGCTTGTAGTAGGAAAATTTTCGGGAAAGGGAACAGTGCTCTGGAGTAACTGCTTGTGGCTGTTTTTAGTAGCTCCTATGGAGTGGGAGTCAGCAGCAGCAAAGCTGAACAGTAGAGTTTTTTTAAACAAGGGAACTCTTTAATTTGATAAAAGTCTGTAGTATTTAAAAGCAATAGTTGCTCTGTGTGTATCTTCAGCTCAGTTTTAAGACTTAAAATTTTTCTTGAAGACGCTTGAGCAAAGAAGATTTGGAAGAGGTCCCTACTGAAAAGGATGGTCAGAGTAGAGCTAGAATGAGCTCTTTTCCACTGAACCACCAAACTCTGCAGTCAGGGGCCCTTTGCATTCCAGAGATCACTTGTTACATTATGTTATCATGAGACACTTCTGTTGAAGAAAATGCGGTTATTCATGCTCATCCGGCAATGAACTTTCTCAGAGGAGGGAGTTGGGGGGTTGTGTCTTCCATCCAGGAGAGACTAATTTTAAGTCCATATGTTACTTGAGCTTGTGAATTTACCTATGTGCGATCTGCAATGTTTGACATCTCTTTGCATTGTTTTTTTTGGCTGGTTTTAAGGGGGTTTTGAGACAGAGAATGGAGTGCATGTATGTCAAAATGGTGAGAATTTGGCAAGTAGCTATTTTTTGAAGGTGTTTGTTTAGCGGAATTCCTTTTGGTTCACTGTTTAATGTTTCCAGGACGTACTCTTGGTGTTAGAATACTACCTTCCAGGGTTACTGGAATTCAGGCATGCTTTTATTTATTCAAATATGAAGTATAAATTTGTGATGGTAAATTCTTTAACTTCAGAAATGCAACTTGGTGTGTGGCAGATGAGAATGCTTAAGCTACCAAAAGTGGAAGATGTGGGAGAGAGAATATGAAAAACAAGAACCCCCTGAAACCTCTGACACAAACTTCCGAGAAGAGCCAAACAAACTCAAACTCGAACATGTGTAGCAGATATACTTTGTCACATACTGTAGTATTTTGGCATACAGGATGGGAGGATTGTGCAGATAAAGGTATCTTTTGAGTTTGCATGTTTGCTTATTACATTCGCATTTTCTTAATCGTAATTGCTAAGTCATCTGGGATTTTGTTAGTTTAACAGACACAGCTTTTGAAAAATTGTGTCTTGGAAGAGTCTTGGATGCTGGTTGAAATGCAAATATAATGAAGAAAATGCAGAGTTCAGTGGATCTGAAATATTATTTTTCCCTTTGTTTTAGGTAAAATATAGCAAATAGTTATTGTAAAAGTAAACTAGTCTTAAGTTGTTTAATTGATACTGACTAACTGGATAGAGTTTATGTACTGATTTGTATAGTATATTGAGATGCTTTGAGTAGGAAATACACTACTGAAAGCAATGGTAAATGCAATTTAAAATCGCATTTGTTTGGTTCTGAATGATCAAATAGCAGTAGTAGGCCAATTTACTGGAATATGTGTCTATAATATGTAGAATAGCTATGTCCATCTAGTTGTTAAAATGAGAAAAACATAGAGGAGATGGGGCTAACTTGAAAAACTGTCACTTGGTACCCCTCCAGTAATAATGGGGGAAAAAGATGTCTCTGGTTAGATGCAGCAGAAGGAATATTATGATAATAGTGCTGCCATATCAGGCAAATGCTCTTCAATGACTGTTTTGATATTTTTCAGCTTTTTAGAAATGTCGAATGAGACATGCTATGACAACAAACTCGGCTTCTCATACCTCAATAAGAGAGCTAGATTTTGTGAGGAAAACCATGTCTGTGATATGCCCTGAGCTGGTATTCTTCTAAGTGTGTAATGAATAGCTCAGGCTGCCAGGCTGTGACCTTAAACATACAGATCAGTTCAAAAACAGGAAATGTGCCACACCAAATCACTTAACACTTTAGTGAGAAGTTAGTTGATATCATCTGTCCTTCAGGTGACAAGTACACAATTTTTTATCCTCTACTTAAGTCAGTTTGGTGTTTTTCACCTCAGCACTTCATTTGTTTTGGTAAGAGATACATGAAGCTGACTTGCCAACATCTGTGCTAAGCAGGAACTGAACAGAACAAAATGCACCCCCATAAAGTTCTGAGGGGGAAAATGTGCTGCATTGTCTCTGTACTGCACTGCGGGGGTAAGAACTTTTCTAAATTTGTGGTACTCCTGGCTTGAGGGGATGCTCGGTTGCTGTGCTGATAGGGATGGAATGGTGCTGAATAAAGCACAGATGTGACACGTTGAAGCTTTTCAGTGAAGGAGCAGAAAGCCAGTGGGAGAACACTAGTGCATGGTTCTGTTAATTACATTTACAATAACTAAACTGCTCTAAGTCACCTTCATGTAGGTTGTTAGGTGTGTTGTATGACAAATTGAAACTCTTGTGGCCATTATATCCTGGCAGATTGTAGCTCTCTTCCTGCTTAGTGTTGGATGAGGTGATGCAAAGTAAAGCATTAAAACAAATTTGCCTTCAGAAGTAGTTAAACTTAGCTACTCTGGACTAAAGTAGATGAAAGCAAATCATAGCTCTTGGAGACACAAAGTGAAAACACCTTAGAATTGAAAGTCGTTTGAGGCTTGCTTGTTTGAGTTACCTGTGCCTTTGTTAATGGCTACTTCCAAAGCTGAGGTGTGTTTGTAGAGTTGCCACAATTTATTACCAAACATCCAAGCAAACCATCTACTGTTATTAGGTAACTGTTACCAAATGTAGCTGAAGCATCACCTTTATTTCATTATTTTACTGGTTTAAAAGAAAAAGATTTAAAAGAATCATCCCTGCTGAACTGTGCTTCTTGCTAGTTAAGTGCAGGAAAGATCCTCCAATACAGCATGAAGCAGAGATCAAAATTTCAGTAGAAAATAGTGTTCCTTGGTTTCTTCTAGCCTGACCATGGCTTAGGCAGTGGTTTACTGTTTCTGTAATGTACTGGTGGATGATGTGGGAGTAATGTATCTACTCAGTATGATATAAATATAACTACTAATGAAATAAAGGAAACCGATGACACTTCCACAATGACAAGTCTCAAAAAGATACAAACTAGAAGTATTCTGGAAAGGTTCTCTGCAGCTACGTAGAAAGGCTAAAGTAAATACTCCCTGCATAGAATAAGTTGTTAGGATGCACTCACAGTATCTTTTAACCTGATGGGTGGTCCCAAGAGCAGGAAAACAAAGTTGAGCTCTTAAAAAGTGATATTTTTATTTCTTCATCCTAGAAGTACAGATGTGAATAAAACTATTGAGCACAATGTGCTAGAACCTCGACTGTCCTTTCATGCAGTTCATTCCTCCTTACATAATGACAAGTTTTAATGTTGTCTGCACATAGAATGAGGGCATGGAGGAGGTGGTTGTTCAGGGCAGGCGGCGTGCCCAGGGTCTTGGTCCCCGCTGTACGGCAGACAGCGGGGACCACGGGTCTAGAGCTCAGGACTGCCCTCCCCTTGCAACCAACCACAGGCTATGCCCACTGTCTCAAAGGCAGGGCCATTTTAAGGGCCCAGAGAGCAGCTGGCAGAGAGTTGATACCAGAGGTGGGGTTGAGGAGGGTTCTTTTTGTTTGTTTGGGGGTTTTGCTGTTTTTAACAGGAAGGGAGAGCAGAAATTCTCATGTAAGCTGCGTGAGATCTCTTGCATTGTGATCAGTAAAACAACCCTGATAGAAGATAGTTCATGCAATGCTGCAGCTTGGAACTTTTAAGGATAGAAGCTGTGTTTTGTCCACAGCCTACTTTGCTCTGTCTTATTATCCAAGATAAATCCCACAAAGGGGAAAAATGGATTTAATAAGTGATATTCTTAGTATATTTGGACTAGTTTAAAAAACCCAAACAAATGAAATTGGAGTCATGAATATCACATACCTCAGTACTCTCTGTGGATGCACTAATGCTGTGCTGGAAGTGTTCTGCTATTATTGCCACTAAATTCTTACCCATTGTAGCAGATGATCTAATAGTGCTTGTGCTTCATGGTGCACTGCACAGGAGCTGTGAGGGAGCAATTCTGCTGCTTCTAAGGCTCTGAAGCCTTATGTTACCCCTAATTCTCATCCGTATCTTTGTAATTCTCAAATAGGGAGTTTGCTTGTTTCCATCTTTTTCTGTGTTATGGGAGAGATGAGTGAATTTCTGCTGTTCTTGAAAAAGGCAGGCAAAGTTTCTGTACTTTCATTTAAAGACATGCTTTCATATGGATAATTATGAAATTCTAGGTAGGCTGGAATAGCAGTGATGCTTCTTGTTTCAAGATAATTAGGCTCTCACAGCCTAAAGTGTTGATTAAAGTTGATTCTGATTTAGTCTTTCCAATTATTGGAAGTGACTTTTTGTGCACCTTCATATCAGTTCTATTAAATCAATACACTGATGCAGTGTGTCTGTGCACTTAATATATTAACGTGAAGCAACTTCCGAGGTAGCTTTGAGGCTTGCTTATTGCCTAATACTGCAGCATATAGGAAGGAGACAAAGTAGTCTCTGTTTGGAGCTGAGAGGAGACTCAGCTAATTAGGCCTTTGAGGCCTTTTATTGTGTGACTCAGACCTACCCCTTTGCTGTAAATTACTGTACAGCAGTCATTGTTAATGGAGGATGTTATATTAAAAATATCAGATTGTTGCAGCTCACTTGGCAGCAGTGTGTAAAATTCTGTTGTTTTCAGTGTGTAGGTATTCCAAGATAAAGATAACCTAAAGAGAAGATACAAGAGCTCCTGAAATGCTCTGATTTTAGGCTTCTGTAGAATAACAGTTGGATCACGTTTCAGGTAGGGCCTTGTGCCCTTTTAAAATGACAAACTCCTGTCCTATTGCTGCTTTGGCTACTTTTTCAGTAAAGAAATCTTCTGCTAGTCTAGCATCTGTCATAAATATTCACATATCTCATCTGCAAACTGGAAAATTATTATTAAAAGGCGGGATGTAATCCTTTAACCAGTGCCCAACCCTTTTGTCACCAGCAGGTAATGCAGATGGAAGGTGGTTGTGTATGGATGGAGAATGCCTGAGCCAAATTATCAATTTTGTTAGTCTTTGTATGGAGATGTTGACCCTGACTTACCAAGCCCCTGGGCACGTCCAGGGACAAGTTAATGGGCTGCATTGACTTGCTTTGGAAAAATGTTTGTAACCAGTGAGGGACGGACACTGAGGGCGCGGTGCTTCCACAAGCACTTTCCCAGGCGGCATAGGCAGAAATTCCTACCCTTCTCAGTTCAATGTCTCTGCTTCTGTGCTCCAATTACTCATCTCTTACTGTCTTCTGTCTTCTAGCTATGCTAATGTGACTCTTGAGTGGGGAAGCTCTAAAATAGGTCAGTTGAAATGACCTTTGTGTTAAAAATGCCAACACCACCCACATGTGACCCATGAAACTTATTTCTTATTCCCTTCTCCTCACACAGAATGTTTATTTTCATTGTTTGGGGTTTTTTGGATTCCCTTGATTTCCTCTACAGTTTCAGTACGCCCTGCTGAGAGGACAGGAGTGCATGGGTGGAGACCGTAGGGGGCTCCTTAATCAGTTTGTACCAGGGATTATAAAGTGGAATTTGCAACTTTAAAACCATCCAAGGCCTAGGTAGTAACTTTATTAATCTGTAAGCTGTCTGGTCAATAATAGGTATATTGCTTTTCCCCTAAAGAGAGGTTCACAGAAAGAAGAGCTCAGTTGTGGCATGTTGCCCCTTTATTTTGAACACAGGGCTTAGGATTTAAATGTTCTAGTGAAGGTCTTTCAGTCTGAAGTGGGGGGAGGGGGGTGTCATAGGGAAAATGCTGCCATATGGATGGAAAGCACACAGGAGTGTGTGAGGTTTTCATACACTCCCCCAATCTGAGGTTCTGGTGAGCATCAGACTTCAGAAAGAAATTAGTTCAGATGAGAAGAATGCTTTTACTTCATCTTTGCTGGTTATTGCTGAGAATCTAACTTCAAAAAATGTAACTTATACTAAGTTTTGAAATTACACCTTATATTGTTCAACAAGCTCGGCTATTTCCTGCCTCTCCCCATACAGTGTCTAAAAGCTTAAACAGGGGCAGACTCTGCAGCCTGGGGCTGCTCTGAGGAAACCAGCAGGAGTGGCTGGGTGCCTCAGGTGCAAGATTTAGAGTTTTCTGATGCTGTCTGGAAGCCACCCAAGTCTTGAGAAAGAGTGCAAGACAATAGGCTCGAATTTGGGAGCGTGCTGAAGAAACTCAAAGAGGAAAACATCCTTTAAATGAGTGGTGGTAAATCTTTCTGACCTCTCATGTAGGGTTTATCTTCAGGGAGAATTACAGGTTCTTATCGTGTAATGTCAGGTCAAATGACAGGTGCCAACAGCTTGTGATTATTGGCCTAGATTTAACCTAGTTCTGCTGTGGCTGGAAGTTGTTTGAGCCAGGTCAGGCGTAGGTCAGCCGGTGGAAGAGCAGTGACTGTGTAGACTAGGGCAGAAACATGACCATGCTCAGCACCGGCCCTGTGTTTTATGTAGGCCTGGTGATGAGGAGTAGGAGTGTGTGCTGCACCAGCATATGGACATGTCTGGTGCAGGTGAAGACTTATTTACAAATTGTGAGGGAAGCTCCTCTGTGTGTATGCAGAGAGCTGTTTAATAGGGCAGATCAAACATTCTGCCCTATCAGTAATGTATCTTTGTATATGTTTAGACTGGCCAAACTGTAGGCCCTCTTTTTACTGCCACCCTTTTTTGTTTCCCTAATAGATTTTTCTTCTTTGTGGATCATTTGGTATGCAATGAAAACCCCTGGATTATAGCCAACCCGGTCAATAAGTTTCAGTCATTAATAAAACTTGCTTGTGTGCAGAGCAAACAGTGCTGTTCAAACAGTTTCCTAATCAAAACAGTTGTATCACCGCGTTAACTCCTTCGGAGCTGGAGGCACGTGCCATTGCCTGTGAACACTTTGTGCTGCAATCATGGGCTGACTTTGTGGCCAGACCCACCTGGGTTACCCTGCCGTCCTTGGTGCAGAGAGCAGTGCAGCTCCCTGCTGAAAGAGGGGCAGTGATCACTCCACTTACGCTATGTGCAGTTGCAGATATTGGGAAACCATCCTTGAGTTTTCTGCAAGGCACTCCTTACATGGGAGGTGACTGCGAATGGGACTGATTGCAGGAGACAGTGGTTGGAAAGTGTTTGGAAAGTGTGTGCAATGCTGCAGTTGAGTGGAGGATTTCTGCAAGAGATTAAAGGGTGCAGTGAGGCTAGCAAGCAGTGAAAGTAAACAATTTCAAGTGAGATCCAAAGAAGTTAGTGGAAGATCATGCATTTAAATGTATTCCTCTCAAAGTGTTTTAGAGAAACTAGGTTCCCCACAAACCACTGTGGTTGGAGAATAAAAGTAGAAGCTTTGAAAAAACAGTCATCATCCCATGGATTCTCAGCAGAGTAACTTGGTGTCTTCTGTTCAGCACAGTTCAGATGTCTTATTTACCCTTCCTGCCATATTTTGTAGGTTTGTGTCATTTAATTATTGCTTTTCTAAGAAGTTTCAAGTGCCTTTCTCTGCATATCTAATAACGAGTCAAGTAATGAGTCTCCCTTGTTCGTCTCTAGTTAAATGTTTGCCAGGAGATGGATCTGATAATCTCTGAAGGACAAGCAGTGACAGGGAGGTGCTGAGGGCAAAATGAACAAGACTTGGGAATAATGGGTCAGAAGTTCTGAAAGGAAAGCTGGAGCAGAAGCCCTGGCAGATACTATGGAGGGCAGCTGTGGAAGAATGGCAGGGTAGTTTAGGAACTGGGACTAGAAATCTGGAAACTGTCACCAGAAACAGCCTGAGGTGACAGAAGAATGCAGCTGCAGCATGGTATGGAGTGTAGCCCAGCAAACAGGAGGGCTGGGTGAAGCCATCCAGCAAAAGGAAAAGGCCATAAATTGAAGGAGTGCTGGTGTGTAATAACTTGCTGCAACCACTTCTGCAAGCTTTCAGATTTCAGAAGGGAGAGTGCTTTGTGTTTACCACTTTTGTAGTCCTTGATCATGTATTCTTTTTTCTTTGTAAATGTGTTCTGTTAACATTTGCTGGGGTAATGTATTACTGACATCTGGTTAAACTGCATGAATTTAGGTAGTCTTGGTAATCTTTTTGCCACAAAACTATGTCCATTGGTGAATTTTATCTAACAGCATTTGGTTAAAGAAAGTCTGTGTTTTTGTAACAAAGCAGTAGTTGCAAACTGTATGTGAGCAACTCACTCTAGCAGTAAAAGTCTACCCAACCACATTGCCAAACCCCAGCTTCCTCGAGCCTTGTGAATGTCTCTGACTGCCCTGGATTCTTTCACTTCGAACATGCTGCTTTGCTCAGTGCCTGGGGAGCCACCCAACCCAAAGCAGCTTTCTGAAGATCACGTGCTCCTCAGGCGTGCCACGCTCAGCTTTGTGTATACAAAGAAAGATGCTTGGAAAAAGTTTCACTGCCCCTCAGAGAGTGCTTTACATACTGCCTGAGAGAGATTGGGCAGGACAGAAATTTCTGCACTGACACATCACGTGCATGTGGGCTGTTAGTTCACAGCATGGAGCTGGGTGCTTTTACCGTGCCTACCCAAACAGCTAATTTGGTAGTGGTAAGAGTGGTATAAAAAGGTGAGGGTTAAAGCTCTTCAGTGTTTTCGGGTGAGTTCCCCTCTGCTTTTCTCTACAGTCAGGGATAGCCCTTGGGTGGCTCCGAGTTACGTAATGCGAAGTCTGAAATCTTTGAGTGTGAGAGAGAGGTTGACAGGGCCCCAAAATGCAGATGTGGGAATCTGCTGTGACTTGACATCTCTAGTTGTTTCCCTTCTCATACAAAACTATATCGTGAAATGCCTCATCCTGAAATATTGTTGGCAATAACATATGCATGGAACCTTTAATTTGGGATTGTTACAGACATCAGCCTCAAAAAAATCTCTGCTACAGTTTCCAAGCTTTTCTTCCCACAAGTTTAATTGCATGTCAGAGAAGTAATAATGACATTTTTGGCTATAAGCGTATTTACAAACTGGCACAACAAGCTTGTCCATAGCGTCCAGTGCTTCACTCTGTTAGGTGAGTAGGACTACTTTAGAAATTTTCAAGTCATTCACAAAATGCAGTGGGAAAAGATGCTCATCAGAATTGTACGATCCATCAGTATTGTGCTCATCCTTTCAGAATTGTACGATCCATCAGTATTGTGCTCATCCTTATGTATTGTGTATAGAAGTACGCCCCAAAAAATTTCCTTGCTCTAAAGTCTTTCTTTTATAGGACAGGCCCTAAATAATTGTTTTAAAACTTGATTTTGATGGAAATATGTCTTGGGAGAGCTACAGCATGTCTTAAACTGTGCTTCTGGTTTGTTTTATTGCAGGAAAGGTAGCTATACAGAAAGAAGATCTGCAGAAGTATCATAACAGAGACACCTGGTTTCAACTCCAGCATGTTGATGCTGATTCAGAAGTACAGGTGAGATGGTTAAAAAAATATCTTGGCAAAGGAGTATTTGTAACAAGACCATGGCAGTTTTATGGGTTTCATAGCTCTAGGACAGATATGTTGCTTCCCTACAAAAAGGAAGTGTTGCCCATTAGTATGGTTTGGGTTTCGGTGATAAGTGTAGGGTGGATTACAAGTGTGCATAAATCACTGGGGGTCAGGATTCTGCCTACAGAAATAATTAAAACCATGTGACCTATCATGGTCACAGATACAAGGAGGGGTGTGTTTATCTCAAGTATCAAATAACTTCAGGCCCTATAAATAATTGTTGATTCCTCAGGGAGTGGAGCCATTTAGGGTTTTGTACTTTGCAAATTTTTGTGCACAGTGAGACTCCTCTTTTTGTAGTTGCCCTCTTCTGAAGCAGATTCTATTTTCTGTTATGACATTAGGTCTTGTGAAAACAATCATTATAACAATGCAAGAAATCAAAATGGTGTGGCAGGATACTGTGCCAGTTATTTTTTTTTTCCTCCTGTAAGTATATATTACAGATCACTTTTGAACCACAAGATTTGTTTAGAAGACATGAATGTCTGACCTGTGCAAAAGTCTCAGATAAATGCCAGGGGAAATGCCTCTTTGTTAACTTCTGTATGGTAGGATTGGACACAGTGTCTTGGCTTTTCAGTCTGCATGCAGGTCTGCACATACCAGGCTGAAAAATGACACTTAAAATGCACACACATTCCAACATACGGTGTGGTCATGTATGGTGAAGTATACATGAAAATACATGCAAGATTAAGTTTTCTTTTTGTTTGGAGAGACAAATAATACACTGTTGTGCATGTGATACAAAGAAAGCCTCAGGACAGCTATTTCAGCCTGTGACATTCTCTTGTAAAATACTGATCCTCTTTAATGCCACATTTCAGTGTCACTAGTGATGGAAAGGCTTTTAACAGGCTTTTAACTATGAGATCTATTCTGTTTACCCTGGTGTCCCTGTCTTCTTACCCCAAAGCCTCTTACGACAATGCCTTTAGAGCAATAGGTTATTTCCTGTAGGATATGAAAACTTTCCCTTTGTAATTTATTAGTTGAAGAAAGCCAATATTTAGCTAAACTTCTGCATTGTTTATTTTGTTACAATATTTATAGAGTGAGTTGGTGGAAGCTTTTTAGACCAGGGTGCTTTCTAGGGCAGCACTGGTAATGTAAGTTGCAGGCAGCTCTATCTTTTGGAGGGATGAGGAGCACAGGATTTGCTGGAAAGCATGTTCTCTGTTTGTAATTGTGCAGTTTATCACTTCCACTGTCTGCATCTTTACAAGAGCCCAACTGTTAAAAGCTGTTTCTGGGCTCCATGATAAACATTTATTGCAAGTAGGGTAAATATGATTTACATGACACTCTGATTTTATCCATTTACTTAAATGTTCCTTGGTCTTTATGTTGAGTCTGCAAGAGGGCTTGGTTTTCCAAAATATTGGGAGCAGATTTGTAAATATTTTATATGAATTCTTATGCAAGTGAAGATAGCCAAATTAAATATTTTTCTGTTTGTATCTTTTACATTTGCAGTATCTCAGTTGTCCTTCTAAACACTTTTTCATTTGTAAGAGAAAATAGAATACTTGTGTCAATGGTGAGGATTTATACAATGTTTCTCAGTTTTCCTCCAATTTTAAGGAAAATAGTTTAAGAAATTTTTAGTAGTTAACATTTGCAGTGAGTCATGCAAATACTAGTACAAAGGCAGTTTTAATGTGCCAACTACCAGTTTTATAATTCTAGCAGTTGTTCCAATGTAATCTAATGGATTAAACATTGAGCTGTATGCCAGGGAACTCCTGCGTCTTCTGCTTTTGTCAGCCATTGGCTGTTGTATTATTTTCCATGTTGTAGGTCTCTTTATGGCTCTTTAGTTATGCATCACAGCACTCTGTTGAGGTGAGCTATTGTCACTCCCACACTTTGAATACAGAGAGTATTTGAATAGTGAGAGTAAATGTCAGAAAGAATGTGACTTGCTTGAGGTTATACACTCAGACTGAGAAATTAAAAAAAGACCAGGTTTCTAATTATTTCTGATACATTAGGCCATGATATGAAAGAAACTGGGTAAGAATAATAAACCTGTGATGGAGTTACCTTTACTCTGTGCGAAGTCTGAAAATACCCAGGTTTTAAGAAGACCAGCCAGCATAGTCAGAAACTGAAAACCACCTTAAAAACAATGGATTGTTCAAATACTAGTGATATTAGATGCTGTGTTTCTTGTGACCCACTTCTGAGACAGGTTACCTCATTTTTCAGAACAGAAAGACTGATTTGAAATTACAGATAATAACATTTGTGATGTAAGAACTGATATTTTGAGCTGAAGTTCAATGAGAAGAATTTAAAATTTTCTTCAACATGGTTTGTACGTCATCATTATGAATTCCTGTATACTTAAAATCAGTATGTAAGTGTGAATGTTGTATAACTTCATCACAGATTGTTTCCAAGGTGTTTAGCTCAAGACTTTGAATCCAGTTTTATGGTTTTACAACATTGCCAATTCTTACTGTCTTATAAAGGTGTTTTGTATTGTCAGGAGTCAAATTATGGCTTCATAAATTTAATTGCAGATAAGGATGTTACTGACAGCAGGACTACATTAATTGTCAGACTACACATATACAAGTATTACTGTCAAATGCTTTAATGCCACCTCCATTTATTGCTTGACAGCAGGTAAAGGAGTCTTGCATGATTGCTCACGTTGAAGAAGAAATGGGGGCATTGTGTGTCTAGGCTGAGTGCTGCTGAGAGGCCTTTGATCTTGCCAGCACATTGTGTTCAGTCTCACATGGAGCAGTACAGGTGGGACTGTGCAGCTGCTCAGCCCGCAGATGCAGAGCAGGCATTACAACCCACGTGCCTTTTGTGGGTTTGGTTTACCATTTGGTCTGCCAAAACGACCTGGTGAGATAATCAGCATCATCAGGTGCATCTGAATTTCCCTTCTCCCGAGTTACTGGGAAACAGTAGCTACCAGAGCACAGTGCCGTGTCATTGAGCAGTGGGCTCTAACTGCCCCTTGAAGCTGACAGGCTTTTACTCTGTTGGTACATCAGTGCCCTCACATTTTACTGACTGGTTTTGCTCTCACTAGTTTGGAAATAACACATTACATAGTCTGCTCTAGTCCTAGTGTTTACCCTGGATGCTGTTGATAAAACAGCAGTTATGCTGATGCCTCGTAGAGGCTGACCTGGAACAGAGGCTGGACAGAGTGAAAGGAGAAAGGGTAGGGATTTATTGAAAGGCCTTCACAGGGCACACCTTGGGCAGTGCAGGAGTCTCGCAGAGAATACACCCAAGATGGACACAGTCACACGTTTTTCGGACAGATCTAAGTTTTGTCCATTTGCATATCAGAGGTTAATTGTCCAATTACAGCTTCAGGCAGTGGAGTCCCATTCTCTTAGCTTTCTCCCCCCAACTCACTTTTGTTTACATTTTTCAGGGCCTGAACCAGTGAGGTGTCTTTGAGTCTCAGGCCCAGAGAGGAATTGTTGTGTGAATTGTGACAAAAATGGGAAAAGCAATTGCTAACACTCTATATGGAGCTCAGAGTTACACACTAAAGAATTGCAGGATTACAAATATATGAAAATACAAAAGCTAAAATCCTAAGACATCAATGCTCTAGGTGGTTGTTCGAGCTGCTCTGAGGAGAACAAATGATGAAACTCCAACTAGTATTCGTGTTTGGCATACGAATATGAAATGACATGATATCTGAATATTTCCCTTTTAAATATAGAATAAAATGTTAAATGTGATCAGGAAGTTTTCTTATACAGAGTGCAGAATGGAAGTTGACAGCAGCCATTATTGCATAATTTATGGCTTAACTTTCCAGACTGAAAAACTTGTTCTGAAAGTATGAAGCTATAACCAGGTGGATTTGTGCACATTTAGCTGAAGGAATTTTAAGTTCCTGTCTTCTGATGGAGCCTGCCTACTCCTCAGTACTGTGTGCAGAGTTAAATGCCCAGTGTCTGACAGTACACAAGCCCAAGTATTTCAGTGAGAATTAGAACAGGAATTGAGCCATTACTGAAAGTGGTTTAACTTTTGCATTGAAATAGATTATGAACAATCAAGCAGCTTCAGCTGGAGGGGAGGGGCTAACAGCAAAAGAGACAACATTGTAAGCTGCTTAAGGTCAGTACAAGCATGGTGTTGCACACTTTATATGGGATGAATTTCTTTTCTACTAGTCATTTGTCTTTCAGGACCTGCTGTATTCTTACTGTCACGCTTTTTGAGGTCTGGAAGCAAAAATTGCCATGCTTTTGTGTGTACATCTCTTTTGATCCATGAATGTTTTCCTTTTCTTCACAGAAGGAAGTTTACCCAACAGTAACTGATTCAGATATTTGCCTAGGGCTGTAGATGACAGATGCTCTCAGTGGTCCATGTGTTCTCAGTGGAATTTAAGCCCAAGTGCACATGCAGTCTTTAAAAGGCCTTTCCTGGTTTTGAGTAGTTTTCCCCTTAATTTTTTTTCACATTAAGTTCAGAGTTCAAGTCTGTTTTGTGAAGTTTGAACCTTGCAGCCTAAATACCCTTTGTGTACATATAATCAGTGAAGTGGTTAAAGATCCAGAGATATTCTGATTAATATCTATATACACCAGCATACTCCAAACCACGTAGTCTGTCTATGCTAAAATCGAGACTTGCAAGGAGAGTTAGATTATTCTGACATATTTTCCTGTGCAATCTCTTGTTTTAAAAGTTCCCCTTTTCAAGTGTGCTTTGAGTTACTTCCTCCACCTCATTGACAAATGTGAAGTAGTCGTGTCCTCTTACAGCTGAGTTCTCAGTTTTAAATGACAGAATGCTTTTCCAAAGCCAGCTATGTTCAAGGTCTTATGTAAAAGTCATTGTTGGGGCAAAAAAAATCTGACAAAAACTTGAAAATTGCTCATTTCCCCTTCCTTCTCATAAGAACTTTGATGTGTCTGAGATATCTGTTTGGCTATCGTCTTAATAAAAATAAAAGGCACGTAAAGGGCAGATAACCAACACTGAGGAAGCAAATTGTCTCACATTTTAACCTTCTGTACTCAAAGCTTTGTGCAAAAGATTTACTGATGTTAAGTACTTTCTTCAGACACCAAAAGCCTTTCCTCTTCCTTTCACCACATTAGCATTTTGTCTGTGCAGGCCTTTGACTATTGTTGATTAAACATGCCTGTTCTTGAGTATGTACTGGTATCAGTGTCATGTGGTGTACTATACTTCCTTAGTGGAAACATTATTTATGGATATGTTTGGAGAGTACACCTAAAATCCTCTTGTCCTGCTGCACATAATTACTGGCTCTGAAATGCTGCCTGTATATTAGCTAGAAGAATCTAGCTAAGGCATGGTATGGTCCTCAAAAAAACCTTTCCTTTTTGTCAGCACCTTCCCACTGAATGCAGAATCTGTATCCCAAGTGTCAGGCTTCATTCATGAAATCCTGGCCTTCCCAGAGTGGGAGTTTTGCCACGAGTTCATTAGAGCCAAGGTTTCACCTCAAGCTTTTTAATTAGCTCTTCTTCATTCAGTGTTGTGTGACAGAAATTCATCCCAGATCTGTGGAGGAAGCTGGAAGTGTTACTTTGTTATTTTTGTTCACCATGTCAAAGTTTCCGAGGTGTCTCCCATATCTGCCTGCTTCCTGTTCTGTATAAATCAATGCTCTTTGTGTATGTGGAGCAAGTCATGTGGAACTGTGATGACTCTGTTGCTAATTGTTAATTAAGAATATGCATTTGAAGATACAAGATATAATTGTCTTTAGGAGCAACTGTACAGGGCGGTTTCGCTCCAGTAATTGATAGAATTACATTATCTGTTGAACACTAAAGAGCATGCCCACTGTCCAACACTGATATTTACTATCTTTGTGCAGGTACTTAAACACTTCTAGCATAAAAATGAGTCACTGATGCATTTTGTACAACCTACTGTAAGCATGGGTAAATGCAAATTGTAAAAAGAAGAAGCTGCTTGCAGGTTTGGTATCAACTTTCTACCACACACAGGAAATAAATGGGTGCTACCCTCTATATTTTGAACAGTGGGACTTAAGCTTCTATCTTCTAGTTGTTTTGAAGAGAGATGACATATCTGTTTTGATAGGGTGGGGAGATTCTCAAGGCTAAATGCCTACTGACAGAATTATTTGAGACAACTGAACCATGCATCAGCAATGGTAAATAATGTTTGTGGTAAAGGAAAAGAGCAGCTATTGACCAGATCCTGCTTTGTGGCAAGACTTCCTCCCTATGTGAATGTAAGAGCACAGCATTCAGGCTTATCAGCACAAAGGGCTAAGACAGTCAGTCAGGTTTTGGTCTATTACCCTTCAATAGCTAGTCTGTAGCATGGCATGTGGTGAGAAGCACCTACCACCGAGCAATGAGTGTACATGGTTTTAAAGTAATGTACATGGGTTTTGTATCTGCAGAACGTAATTTGTCTGGGGAAATGAAACCCTTTCACTTACAACATCTACATATTATATCCCATCGAACTATTTGAGAGGAAAACGTGATTAATTATAAGGATTTTGACCATATGGCAGTATTCTTCCTTTAGAGAAACAGGAAGGTTAACATTATGCCATGTGAAGTTGTTTGCCAGTTACTGAGCAATTCTGACATGCTTGCACATATGGAGAGCAAGCGGATATCAGTTCCGCCTTGCTTAGCATTTATGAATCCATGCAGTGTTGAATAGAGCGGCTGCACTTTCCTCAGCATTCAGCTGGGGTTTGTTCCAGTTTCTTGTGAGCTGCACTGTGGTCCAGCAGGCAGGCTGTGGTCTCTAGCATGATCCTTAGACATTTCCCAGCCGCCCGCTGCCCTCTGCTAAAGGAAGGAGCAGCTGTTAAAAGCAGCAAATGTAGACAGCAAACAAACTTCTTCCTCCTCCTGCTCTCAAGCACGCTGTTAGGCCTGACCTTATGTGAGGCTGCTGATAGTAGTGCAGGGCTGGATTTACCTAAAGCAGTAGCTGTACCCATGGTCTTTCCTCTCCCACTCCCTCAAGGGCAGCATTTAGTGAGCCCTTAGGGTTTGGCTCAGTTTTCTTGTTTGCTTTTAAGTTTTACTGATGGCAGAAAATGACTTCACAGGAAGTTGGCTAAAAAGGTTTCAGAGTAGACAGAATCTGCCCAGTAACATTTGCTATATCCTGAAATAAAGTTTGGAAAGACTGTGAAAGGAATAGCACATATTGTTCCCCAGTTTGAAATGGTCTCTGTGCAGTGCTGAGCTCTTCCAATGCTCATTTCTCCAGACAGTTTGGAGCAAGGGAAAACAAACCACACCAGTGTTACCACAGTCCTGAATTTGAAATTCTCAAAGAAACTGCGGTGCTGGCATGAGTCAGTCATGAGCTGTGGTTCATGTCACCTGCTTAGCCTAGTCCTCTCCTACAGCTCGTGTCTGTTATATCTCTTCCCTCCTCCATCTCCAGGAGCTGGGGTGAGACTGCTTGCAGTCACATTCTACCACAGGATGAAGAGTAAGGAGCCAAAAGTGGGTCCCAGTCCCTCTTTCCACAGTACTGAGCAATGAGCAGAGTTGTGTTGGGAAAAGTGTCCCCATATGGAATAAATGTTTGGAAAAACTTTCATCCAGATGCACTCCCACCTTGGAAGGGAAAGTTCCCAGCAAAATTGGGTAGACTAGTGAGAAGTAGAAAGGTGGGTGACCACAAGCCTCTTGTCCTACAGGTTTAATAGTAAATTAATACCTTATTTAGGAGTTTTTGTGATATCAACCATTGTTCTTTTGTAGAAGAGAGAATTATCATGCTGTATGAGTCCTGGATATTAAGACTATTGACCTGATACTTAATATTTAAGCAAACTGTGTATTTTCTGGTTTTGTTTAAAGTCAGCAGTGAAGACTTGTTCTTTTCCTTTGGTGTTTTTAAAAAGTGAAAGGTTTCTAAAAATTTGATAGTAACAGAAAGGATGGAGGCCCGGTTGATACTTGCTTAAAAATGATTTAGGAAATTTGGGTAGATTTGGCTCCTGTCTTTTGAACTTAGGCAGACTGACAGTCTTCTGTGCATCTTCTAGAGCCTCAGATAGGCACGGATGTTCCTGGCATTTGTCAGTGCTTTTTCATAAATATTTCTCTGAAAAACCAGATGACATCTGTTTTGAGCTAGGTTGGGTGTTGCATCTGAATCTACAGTCACTGGTTCATGTGGGGTGTGTCAGATTGCAGGGCAAAATGCGTGCGTGTAACTGCGCTCTGACACGGCTCCCAGTGGTGTCCTGGTGACCTTGCAAATGCTGCCTCTGAGGCCTTGCTCAGGATGCTGAAACTGCTTTATGCCAGCATGGCACAACTTTGTCATAAGAGTAACTTTAGGATAATCTGTGGTCATGCATTTTCTTTTCCTTCAAAGTACTGTGGTTAAATTAAACCACAAATTTGCAACTGCTGGAAACATAATACAGTTAGGTAGGATTTGTGTACTTTTATTTGCTTTATAACTGTTTTCTGGTGTTTCAATCCACAGTGACTCAGGGCTGCATTCCAGGCAGAAAGGAGGTGGTTGGAGACAGGCTTTTCCTGTATCTATAAAACCAGGACCTTGAGTCTGCATTTTCTTTTCTTTGCCAATTTGCAATCAGTTTCAGTTTAGTTTTCAGATAACTGAGTATGTAGTAAAGGTTATATTTAACAAGCATAGTGTAATTTGTGTTTTCCTCAGTAAGGCCTTTCAAAAGCTTTTTTGGTTACTGATTTCCTTTTGAGTACTGTCTGCTTCCCTACAAGAAGTTCAGTCAGATGGCTTCTTTAATCAGTAGCTGAAAACTGGAAGCCGGCTGGCCCCATTATGTGATGTTAGATGTGGTTAGGAAGAAGGTGCAACCTGTGAACCCACCCTCCTTATCAGCTGGAGCTGATGGAAGTGTTCAGCAGTTGAACTGGCACTCCTTCAGCTTGTTCCTTGAAAAGGGGTCCTACCCTTCCAAAGGAGAAGGTTATGCTAATAAGCATAGCAGCTTCTAGGAGCACCCTGAAATATATTTGTTAATGGAAATGCTTTGAATAATTAATACATTCTACTTCAGAGTTGTCAAACCTCCAGATTTTTTCTCAGATTTTTTTTTTCTCTGCTAAAGGGAAAAAAAAGCATTGTAGCCTTATAATGTAGGACTGAGCCTAGACTCAACCCCTGACTCCAAAGGAGGGATTCTCTCTGAGCAGGATGAAGCCACTGTTTCAGCTTCTGGTAAAATGGAATTTTTTTTTTGTTCTGTTGCATTGTCTAATCGTTCCTGCTTCTAAACTCTGCAGACCTACTGCAATAGAACACTCTTGTTATTATTACAGTAGTCCTTTTAAGAATAAAAACATAAATTTCTTTCTTACAAACTGTCAGTTGAAGATCATGGCAATTCTCTGTTTCTGTGGTACATTTAATCCATTATAGGTTGACTTCTTGTTGATTAGATTAACTTTTGATCTTATGATACTGATTTATTGCAGTTTTCTGTCTTCCCTTTGCAAAATGAATTATCTGGTATTTTGTAAACCCAACTAATGCCATTTCTCAGGAGTGAATTTATTCAGGTGAATCCTTATGTTTTTCGTAATGGTATAATTGATTTGGGAAGAAGTATTCTGTTTATGTAAGAGTTACATTTTCTGTAAATTAAGCCTGAAAGTGTGTTACTGTAGCCTTATTTCAAGGTATTTGAGTTTTTAACTGGAAGTAAAACACTGGAAGGTGTTTTGGGAATAGTTGTAGGCTGCTCTTCCCAGTGATCTCGTGACCTCTGTTTTGCTGTAAGGAAGCTTGGAGTCATTTTTTGCACAGCTGACCATTTTCAAAGCTTTCACAAGAGAAAAATGAAAGCTGCAAGAAAAAAAAAAGGCTTTTAGCCCAGAAGAGGCAGCACTATAATTTTATGCTTAATGTAGCTAGGAAAACGTGTGAAATACTGCTGATTTTTAAAAAGATTTTTTTCAACCTAATTTCTGAAATGAGGAGCTTCCATTTTACTCAGTCTCTGTGAGATTGAGCAAATGGCCACTTCAAGTTTGCTCTCAGGCTCATCTAAGTGCATTGAAGCATTCTTTCCTGAGAAGGGTCAGTCTCACTTTTGTTTAAGACCAGCAGAAATATTTCTATAAAAACACTTTCATACCATAGTATTTTTCTACAAGGGGATATTTTCTCTGAACTTGCTAAATCTCTGTTCTTGTCTCTTAATTTCTTCAAAACTTGTGTTAATGTTGATTTCTCTGGTAAAGGTAGTTTGCAGGGTATCAACAAAGATATCAATAGTGGGTTTTACAGGTTTAAATTTGTTCTCCAGAGACTAATGGTTTAGGTCCTGTAATAGAATATGTGGCCAGTGGAAGAGAGAATATGAAAGAGTAAGGAAAATACAGTAAAACAAAAGCCAGAGAGCTGCTCTGCTTAAGCAGAGTTCTTAGCTGGTTATGTGCCCAGCCCTTGTCATGTGCAGCTACAGTGGGCATTGCAGTGGTACTGAGTCCTTAAGAGCTGGGTCTAGAAATGACGCTATGCATTTGTGCAGAGAAGTCCTGCTCTTATGCATGAGGACAGGCTTCAATTTGGAAGCCAGTGACAGATGCTGACTTTGGCACACACTGACAAGGTGAAGGGGGATACCAGTGTCACTGAAACACAAATCAGGACAGCTAAATGCAACATGTTTGGTTTTTGCATTGAATGTGTGGGGCTGGTTTAATTATTTTGTTTAAAATAATGCAAAACACATGGCAGAAGCCTTGCTTTAAACTCACACACACATTTGGGTTCTTCCCTGTTCAAAATGCCAGCAAGCTGCTGTGGTGCCTCTGCAACTTTATACAGATTGGAGAAGTTGTCTTCGATTGGAGAGGTTGTCTTACTTGGTTTCTGGATGAACACCAGTATCATCTGCCACATGTACTTGAAGGGTTTGTGTCCCAGCCCTCAGATAGGAAAAAGTGTTACTGAATCAGAATCCTGAAGGTATAAGTAGATAATAAAGGTTGGGGGAGTGAAAGTGTGAAGTGTTCATTCAAGGTAGTGCAGAAAGAATGGTACTGAACAAGGGATATACACTAGGAAGGGGAGAGAATGACTGTAGCAGTCAGAAACAGAATGTTTCAGAGGCTTCTTCAGGATGAGTATTCAGGCACTGAGTCCAGTGTTTGTGCTTCTTAACGTGAGAGGACCAGGGAATGACCTTGGACTGAGCTTGTGTGTCCATGCTCCTTGATTGTTGCTGCACTCCTTGCTGTGCTTTGGACTGCCTTCACCAGCTTTTGTCCAGACAAATCTGCTGTAGGGAAGGGGAATCTCAGCAGCATAGGTGCAACTTAAGGCCAGGGTTTCATCTTCAGTCTCCCCCGTTGCCAGGATGACATTCCCATAGAGCAGGAGGTTGCAGTAACTAGTCATAAGAGATAGGGAAGTTGCTAGCAAGAGTTTTGGTCATGTGCACAAAGAGCAAAGGTTAAAGGTGTGGAAAAAGGTGTTATAAAAGGGATGGCAAGAGAATTTTGTGTGATTTGAGGTAAAGATGTTAGCCATATTAGAGCTGTGACTAATTAGCAGGGTGGATTTTAGCATCCTTTAGTACAGAGGGTGGAGGGGAAAGTAAATAAAAATGAAAAGCTCAGTTTTGGCTATGATTATGTGCAGAAGATGACTGGGCACTGCTGGCATGTCAGGTTTGGTCAATAACCAAATGTATTTTGCGTTTGTTGAATACACACTCTAAAAGTGATGCTGAGTTTTTGTCAGTGGGAGTGGATACTCACATTTTGAAATATAAGGGAATTAATAAGAGGAATGCTGTTGGAATACATGTTTGCCTTCATTTTCTTAGCATATTGAAGGATAATATCTTGGCCTAAGTCATAATAGAGTTAATGTGGTGGTAAGAAGTTGAAGACTGTGTAACAGTAGATCCTGTGACTGCTAGCAACATGACTGAACATTTTTTGTGGGTTTTTTTAATAGTTGTTTGATATAGTTTTACGGATACTTGTCTTACAATTTATATTGCTTAGTAGATTTTATTTTTATAATGTTTAAAACATGTAGGTGTTAATTTATAACACGCTTCTGTGATATAATTTTTAATGGTAGTGTTGCAGATATTTGCTTAATATTTAAAATGCTAATTACAAATAAAGCTCCAACACAACATTTCTGTGTCAGACCGTGAACACTCCATATCCTTCAATTAGTACAACATATAGAGATAACATGGGGAATTATGGCCCCAAATTCAGTTGAATGACTACCAGTGTGGATTCTCTGGCAGCTGAAGAACCTTAGCTATGCAGCTCTTATTTAATCTTTAGACTTCTCCTGGAATTACTTGCACAAACTGGCTTGCTTTAGTTGAAGTTAGAATGGTGTGACTGCCTATGCATAAAACTAACTTTTCATACGGTGTTTTTGGTGTGTTTCAGGGGAAGGTCCACCTTGAGCTGAGACTGAGTGAAGTCATAACAGACACTGGTGTCGTCTGCCATAAGCTCGCAACACGGTAGGACTTGAAATGTAGCTGTGAAGTTGCGACAAACACACTGATTTCAAACAGTATGTAGTGCTTCATTTAAAAATAGTTGGAGGAATCAAAACCTTTATTTGGACACTGAATGTTCTTAATCAGAAATATCCTTATGAATTTATAGAGTGTGAGATTTTTTTTCATTTTCCCTTCTTCTCTCCCCATAATCTATGTAATTTTCTTCCTAATAGTCTTAAATGTTAATTAATCCTTTATCCAATTTAGTCATGGCAAAAATAGTAAAAAGACATCAAAGGGTAATATTAATGTCCTTCTAATTTGCATTAAGGACCTTACCAGCTAAGTAAATTTGTAGCACAACTTGTGTGGTGATAGAGTGTTACAGAGCTGACAAAAGTTTGCCGTCGGTTACTAAGGCAGCCTCAGAATCAGCCATCCAGTCTCATTCAGGTTGAAACAGGGATGCCACAGGACTCAAATGGCAGTAAAGATTTCTCTGTCCTCTGAGGAGGAGTCTGGAAGACCACTGCTCTCTGGCCACACCAAAGCCTCTCAGGTTACCTCAGAAGTAGTGACAGAGCTGGTTAGCTTCTGTGAGGAATCTGCTTTGTGTTCTCTGGCAGAAGAGCTGTCAAAATCAGAGTGGTGGCCTCATACACTTCTAGCTGTTTGGCAGTCATGTTAATATGATAAATGCTCTGCTAGGAAAGTTCTGACCAGCCCAGTATTTAATATAATTTTGTTGCTGCCTTTGCGAGTGCTTTGTCCTGGTAGCCTTTACTATAGGACCTGTTAACAAATGCAGATGACCCATATGGTGACCTCCATCACTGTAGGCCCACTCTTGATATGAGGATGTGCTGGGGTAAGTGATCCTGCCTGCCTGTGCATATACCCTGTGGCCTTGCAGGTCCTACCAGAGCACTGCAGTAGGTACATTTGAACTCTTTCTCTCTGCACTCTGCTGTGATGAGGCAGAGTGAATACCAGGGATAGTCTGGTGCAAGTTGCTGTGTAGGCTCTGAGCTCCAGTGAACTTGTTAACCAGGGCACAGTGCTGCTGGAACATAGCTGTCCCTCTTTGAGAACAAAAATTGCTGTGTCAGTATAGCTGTGCACCAGGAGGGCCCAGCTTTCCTCTAGCTGCTACCTGAGGATTGTCATTATGTCATTTTCCATTGCTCAATTTGAATATGACAAAGTTGTGATGGTCACACACCTTCTGAGAAACCAGAGCTCAAACTTGTATCTGCCTAGTCCCAGGCTCACATCTTTTGTTTAAGTGTTGTTTGTATTGCTGTTGGTCCCAAGACTGCGGGACAGGGGGAAATAGAAGGTGGGAAAAGGCAATTTCTTGCCTTTCTGCTGTCAGAGAGAGTGAGGGTGTGTGGGACATACAGGACAGTGGGTTTATCGCTAAGCTTGGACTCTCCTCAGAGCAAGCCTGAAGGATAGTGTGCTTAGAGAGGGGAAAGGAGCACAGTTGCCCTGATTACCACAGTGAGGTTTTTTTTGCTTTGGCCCTTCTGAAAGTATGTACTGCACTCCTTAGGTGTGATACAGCCACAGAGCCTTCTGTCCACATCCTTTGAACCATAATTGTGGGTTGAGATCCTGTGATGTCCGTGACTCTGCAAGCATAGATTAACTGAAATGTCCTTCTGCTCTTGTCTGTTTTGAATAGTTAGGTCGTATACTGAAGGACCTTCAGAAGTGTTTGCCTCTGTTTTATTCTGAGACAGTATGTCATACCACAGCCAGCTGTCTTTAAAGGGTTTTGTCTTTGGTTAAGTGGGACCTGGTAACATTACACTACCAAGGGATTTTTCAGTGAACTTTCTGAAATGCTAGAAATAGGTGTCTGAAAAGGTCCTTCTTAATATGTAATACATGCAGCTTCCTGCTTCATGAATAGCAGTAAGGCAATGACTACTTTAACAGTGTGATTTTCTAGCTTTCTATTCATTTGCCAGACAACTTTTTAAATACTTATTCAAATTTTTGCTTATATAGTCTTAATTTGAAGACTATTTCTTTAACATTCTACAATGCAGCAAAAAAAACTTAGATTGGTTTGCGAAGCATTCTGTAACCATGATTCCCTAGGTATTGTTCAGTATATTAGCTGCAATGTGTAGAAAAATCATGAGGTTTTAACCACTGAATCCTAATGAGCCCAGGTGTCTTAGAAATAAAATTTGAGAATCAGAGCTAAAGCAAGCTTTTGTCTGCTGAAACTATCTTTTCCCATTACCACCTTCTCTTTGGTATCTGACCTGGATACTCTGGCTTTGTCTAGTTTCCACACTTATTTGTTCTTTGAGTGGTAAGTGACAGTAGAAGCTTAGCAGTTCAAATAAGAAAATTGGGAAAGAAGAGTATTTCTAGAGTAAGTAGTTCTGTTGATGCAGGTTTTCATGGCAATATGTCTTAGCTGTGAGAAGGAAGAAGGACATGATGAAGGGGAATGATTACATCGAGGGGGGGAAAAAAGGCACTTCAGAATGTAGTCCAGCATTTTCTTCATGCCACACTACTTGCTTCAGGAAGGTCTGCAGCAAACTGCAGCTCTTAACATTTTTCCACATAATCTGAAATCTCTTTCAGGTTTGTTCATAGATATCTTGGTTCTAGTGCTTCAGGATGTAAGAAAAGTGTGGTAATTAAGCAACGCTCAGCTAAATGTCTATGTAGCTGAAATTTGCCAGTGAGGAGAGCAGCAAAGGCAGGTGAGGCAGAACCTTTGTTAGAGGTAGGTCATGAGTGAAAAGCAGAGACTAGGTGTTTTAGGGAAGTGCAGCTTCCAGCTGAGTATCGTGAAAATAACTGGTTTACTTGTGAACATCTTGTGGATGTTACAGTGAGCAAATAAGACAAGACTGTAAAAATATGAACAAGAATCTAGAAACACTTCATCTTAAAAACTGACTCGTTGTGATGAATCTAATGCTTGTCTTGTGAAATTCCTTGTGACTTTGTTTTTAAAAATAGATATTTATTTTTTTTAAATGAAGCATTTAACTACAAATACAATACCCTGCAAATGACCTCATAGATATAACTGGTTGAACAGTTCAGGTTTGCAAGGAGAACAAAAGCTGCATCCAGTGGGCAGCTGTGTAAAAATACCTAAGAGACACTTGCTTTTTTTAAGCCTCAGAACAGTGCTTGTTTTTAAAGACCATGTACGTAGGCTAAATGAAGACTAGGCCCAATTAGGAAACTTTTTTACCTCTCTAGAATGTTTGAGATTACCCACGGGTCTTTATCAGTGTGCCCTCTGAGCCTGTTCACATTGCTGCCACCTTTGCATTCCAGAAAGCCTGGAAAGCAGCTGGGGCTGAGCCAGCCTGCAGTCTCATGGAGCATGCTGTGAACAGTCAGCTGGATGAATGGATGGAAAAATACATCTGAATGGAAGGGCAAATTAAAATATTTAAGTGCTAAGCTCTTGAACATTAAGTAGTAGATTATTAAAAAATGCAAAAGGCAACTGTGCTTCCTTAGCCCCTGCAGAGGAAGCAAAAAATTCAGTTCAAAATCTGTTACCTAATAGCTTCTCCTTGGGAAGCATTCAGTACTTTAATTTAGTCTTAAACCACTAAGCTATTGTGCTTCATCAGAGGCCCTAGTCTCAGCCAGCTGCTACAGCACTATCTCCTGGACTGAACCCCTGCAAAAGAGATTAAAAGGAGAAGCATTAGTGGATTTAAAAGTTACATTGACAGTACAGATGTAGGCAGCACACTCACACTACTTGTGTCCCCCAGCAACTTCTGTCATACTCTGTAAGAACCACAACTCTCACTTTGGATGCTCCTTCTGGGAACAGTTTACTCCTTGTGGGCTCCCGCCGTGGGACTTGGTGCAAAACCTGGTGGTCCTTATGACTGGCCCCCATAAGTCTCCTGTGTCCCAGTTACAGGACTTGGGATGCAGGCTTTGATGTGTATGTTCACGCCATACAGAGAGAGCAGACGTACAGCCTGCTGGCCACAGACCCTTGCCCAAGTGTGACAGATAAAAACCAGCATGCATGGACTTTTTGGTCTGGTACCTTCCTTAGCTGCATTTATACTAAATACTGTTGGGCCATGTAGTGAGTCACCTTGAGTGCTGGGAAAGTCTTACTCAGTAGCTCTGGCTTCTCCTCTTTCTGTCTTTCACTCACAAAAGATCTCGTGCTGTGTTCCTCCACACGTTCTACAGCCACAGCCTTCCTGGCCCTCTGCACAGTCAGCCACTGCTTGTTGTGTCTGTCAACATCTGGCCTCACCTTCCACTGGCTGTGAAGGCCGTCTCCTGTTTGTCACCTGCCAGAAATCTCTCTGTAATTTTATGAACATTTTTAAGATAGGCCATGGAAAGAAGTGGTCAAGACTTTCCCATGCTTCCCACTGCTTGTGTCCATACACACCCCTTTGTGCTGACACACGGCTTCTGGCATCTGCTTGAGCAATGTTGTATTTTATTTTTTTTTCCCCCTCATACTTTTTAAGCTGAAACAGGCCTTAATCCTGTGTATCCTAGAAACTGCACTTTTCTTTCTCTGTAATGCAGAGGAAGGAAAATGACTGGGAAAAGATTCTCTTTCTGCAGCCATGCTGGATGGAAGTGTTTGAACTAAGTCATGAACAGTGTGTGTCTAGCCATATTACATGAATGCATCTGAAAATCAATCGTATGTACTTCTTCCTAAATTTTCATTAGCCACCACTTCCCATATACAGAAACTTTCCCGATTTACAACCCAAGTACTTGGAAAGGATCCCTAGATTTTTTGTAAACCTGTCCCCACCATTGCTAGAGCAGTTTTTGGGCAATGTATTTGTGTTTAGTACAGAAAGGTGGTTCCCCAGAGGCTTTAAGGCCTCTGGGCTGTCCAGAAAACTTTGTCTCATCTGTCAGAGCCACACAGGCAAGGAACAGCAGATACATGCATTTGTATTTATTTAATAAAGAGGAGGGCTCCTGTAGATAGCTTTGTAGCAATCTCTAGGCTTTGCTGTGGTTAAGCTACTAGAGGCAAGATTTAGAAGCAGTGTTCTGTATTTAGCAAGATGACATCTTGCAGCATGCCTGAAGGAACAGGCCACTGAACTCCCGTTGAAAGTCAGAGTGAGCTGGGAGCCTGGCTCCCTGATCATCCTTTGAGAATTCCAGCATGTGTATGTAATTAGTCACATTTAAATGTCTGTATTTATTCAGTGTCCCCAGCTGCTCCTTCAAGTGTTGTCTTATGTCTTGTCTCTTAGTTTTAAAAAAGCTTGGAAACATCTGCTTTTGAGAGCTCACCCCTCCTCCCCCCTGCTGCTTTTATTCTCCCACCCAGGAAATCTATATAGCTAAATAACAGCATATGTGCTTCAGAGACCACTGCTGTCTTTCATATGTAGTAACACAGTTTTCCAGTAAACAATTCATAAGTCTACAAATACATTATCAGTGCTGCAATTTTATTTGGTAAGTGAAGCTTTTGTAGCTCTGGTATGGAAGATGTGGCTGCTCTGCATTAATTTATGAATTAAATGCTGTGCAACTCTGTTGAGGGCTCTATGAGATGTATTCCGACCATGTGGAACAAAGTTGAATGGGCAGTTTACAAGAGTAAGCAGGAAAGGAGACAATAAGTAAGTATGACATCGCTATGATAAACACTTCAGGGATTATTAAAAGAACAGTGACTGATCTGTGGGCTTTAAAAGCCTTCTGAAGAGGAGGAGGGAGGTGAGGAAGGAGGTTTCGTTTGTCAGGTGTGGTTAAAGCAGAAGGTCTCTGCCTAGGGGTGGGAGTCCTGGGACTTGGTGATGGTTCCCCAGCCTTCCCTGCAGTGTGAGTAGAGCAGAGCATGCAGTGAGCAGCACCTGACCTTCTTCTCTGATTGCTCGCATTATAGATCTGAATTTCCTTGTCCATGAGCGTTGCTGCTAACTGGTTGACAACCACTGCCCTAAATCAGATTGACTTTATGTAACTGTTTAAAAAGTCTTTTCTGCAATATGATGTTTCTAAGGTTAAGGTAAATGATGCTTCATTTTGAAAATTTCAGAGGCTCAGCCTTTTTGTTTTGTTGGTCACAACTCATGAAGGGCACAGTTACATGTATCAAGTCTGGTTGGAAGGGCTGAGATAATGGCTATTCCTGCTTTGGGATCAGCAGTCTGGATCCTAATCTAAAGCATAAGAGGAAAACATGATCCCATCTTGTCTGGTGCAGATTTGCTGTTTCCTGCTGTGATTGCATTTGGAGACATCTTGAAAAATTACAGGAGTGTAGCTAGTCCTTCAATCATGGAACATGCTTAAATGCATTTGTGTAAAATTAAAACATATAGGCATCATCTTTGAGTCATCTGAGAATTTCCCTTTACTAACTAGCTTGTTTCCTGCTTTTCTCGTTTATGTTGGAGCTAGTTTACTTTCTAGTACATAACTATCTTAATCAAACACCAGGAACAGGTAAAGACTTTGTCTAAGTGTTTGGATTAAAGAGGAAGCTTGGAAATGCATGGCTGTTTTTGCTTATTGATGCTGAAGACAAAATTTTGTTGGTTTTCTGTTGTGGTACTCTCTCTAATGCTATAAAGAGCAGAAAGCAGGAGTGCCAGCAGAGTGACCAGCAAAGTTTTAAGATAACCCTCCCAACAAAACAGCAGAGAAAAGTATTTTGTTTGTTTGTTTTTTCTGAATTCACTTTTAATGCAGAAAATACTTGGACTCATTAGCTTGATGAAATTTCTTTAATCTCTCATAGTAATCTGATTTTTTTTAATAGGTGGTGGTGAAGTCTAGTTACTTGTCAGTGGTGTAAAGCAGGGTTTGCTCCTCTCTTTTGAGTGTGGTGTGCCATGTACAGTGTTTTCCTTTTCCAAATTGGAGTTGGTGTTCCGTGAAAGCATCAGCAGGAACCAGGGGGTGTTTCTTCATGGAGGCAATGTTTTGTTGCTTTGTGAGGCAGTAGTGCTCAGTCTCAGGCTCCTGATGGTTATGTTGGTGTGGTGCAAGGCTGCAGCTCCTGTTGAGTGTGGAGGTAGCCTGAGCCCAGAGCTGGCAGTGGCTGCTTTTCCTGTGATGTTACAGCCCTCAGCACTTTTGCCTACATCTAGAATGGGTCCATGAGCCACCCGGCCCTCTTGGGTTTGCTGCTTCCAGTTTAGAGAACATACATTTCTGTTGCTTTAGAGAAGTTTCCACTCCACTGCAGAGACATCCAGCCAGCTTTGAACTCACTTCAGGATCAAATGAAGCTTATTTTCCTGCCTCAAGTATGACCTGCATCAATTAAGAGAAAAAAAGATATTGCTAACTACAAGAAGGCCACTTTAATGTATGCATCAATCAGGTGAACTCACAGTATTTTGAAGAATTTAAACTTCTGTTTGCTCTTGGGAGGGAATGCTAATGAAGGCATAAAGTGGTTTCATGGCTTCATTTTGAATAAACTCATGCATCCATCAAATGTGTGACAATCTCCTTTCTCTAGAGAGTAAGCCCTGCATCAAGCTGCGCCTTTTCCTGCAGGATTGCATCTTGATCCTGCTTTTAATCTTGTATGGGTTTCATACCAAACTGATGGGGGGAAAGTGCTCAGAGGTTAAATCACATAGTATCTGGTACTTTTATCATGAAGTGCTGCAGTGCTGTGGGTTTGGGGAGTACAGAGGGGAAGAGAGAACAGATATGTATCTTTATAAGACTTTAACATTGTGCATAAATTTTTCTGCTTTTCTCCCAGCTCTTATAACATTGAGTTTACACTGTCTCTACTGTGCTTCTCTATCCACACCATAGCCCTTGTTGACTGTTTTGTAGCCTAAATGAAGTTTCAACTCTTTGCTCTCCATTAAACCTCTGATATATAGAAATACTATCTTCTGCTACTGCTGTGTTTCCCACTAAATGAAGTTTGTTTCATGCTTCTTTGTTTTTGTATTCAGTGTTTCTTCAGGGCTTCTCCTCTGTTCATGAAACAATTTCAAACTGTTTTGAAATTCTTTATGCAAATCACACGAGTGTCATTTTATCTGTAATCCCAATCAGCAGCAACTTCAATTAGACTTGCCTCCAGCAGAACATGTTTTAAAGTGCTCACCATTTTGAGATTGAATAGTCATCACGTGACTCTCTGGAATAGGTATAAAACTCAGTTTGTAATTAAAGACTTAAATGTAAGTCTTAAGTCATTCTGTTTCAGCGGTAAATGCTGCTGTGTAAATAAGCGAGAGTACTTCCTGTTTTACACAGAGTAGATGTAGACTGGGATTATAAATGGAGGCAAATTATTCAAGTGTAAATCCTTATGGTAAATGATTTTATTTCTAAATGTGCTTGAGGTCCCAATGTTTAGGGTGCTTTGGAGGCATTAGAGAGCATTCCTGTAGTATCCATTTTTATAAAAGGTGCATGGATTTTGAGAACTGTGGATTGTTAACACTTTTGATAGGCTGTCAGTGCCCCAAATGGCCACAGTTTTTACTTCACTGATATCCTTTAATGATGAACACCTGGAGCAGTTCAATTACATTTGAGGTAGGGCCCTAGGAAAAAACAGCTACCTGTCTTGGAACACGACCTATATCAAAAGGTTCTTTGCAGTACATGGTATGTAGCATAATACAAGGGTGTACTTGTACCTGGTTTCATTCTGAATGACTCCTAGGATTTCTACAGCTTCTGTGGCAGGCACCATCCAAAAACAATGCTGGAGAAGTTTCTAAAGGAGCAATGTGATGGGGAACAAATTACAAAGCACAGTTGTCTCTGCAAATTTTTTATCTGTTGCTCCAAGAGCAACACTTGCCAACATGATAGTTAGGTAGCAGAATGGAACTAGGGACAGACGTCAAGGTGGGATAGAAATAGGGGAAGCTGGAGGGTAAAGAGGAAGTTGCAGGGCCCCAAGTGTTGAGGTTGGGCAATTTCTTTTTTTGTTGTTTTTTTTTTATTTCCAGATTCAAGGAGAGTAGAGACATAGTACACAATACCTAGGAAGCACTTATCATTAACTTCATTGTTCACAGAAGGGCTTGTTGAGAGGAAGTTATTGCGAGAAGTTGAGAGGAAGTTATTGCAAGAAGTCATACAGTGGATGTGGCAATAATGAAAAAGTATCTCTTGCCCTACTCCATCTGGATGAGCTAGGAATCATGTTCATGCTTCTAAATACATTATTGTACCGAGAATGCAACTAGTTATGTGCTATGACTGAGTGCTTTCCAGAGTCCACAGTGCTAAAATCACATGCTATCAACTGTTTGTCCCCCTACTTGTCTGTCTTGGTGTAAACCTTTGACTTGAATGCCATTTTCTGGAAATTCCAGTAAGAGTTGGTTGTGGGAAAAATTCATCTATGTTGCCAATTTGTTACAATTGTATTTGTAACATAACATAATTTGCAACACTTGTGAGTCAGATTAAAAATCTCTCTCTATGCATTTTTAACTTAATAGCACTTTGAGACCTGTTATTTTCACTGTCCTACTCCCTTCTGCCCTACAAGGTAGGTTGCTAGTTTCTCTAGTAGTTTTGTTCTCATAAATAGTAAGAGAAAAGGGAAATACTCTGGAAGGAACTGTAGTAAACACAGAAATTGTCAAGGAGGCTGTGCTTTTGGAGGCAGTAATGTCTGCAATTAATTGTAACTTATTTTACAGTTGACTTGCTTCCAAGTTGATGGTTTTGTAATAATTTCTTACAAACTTCAAACAGAGGCAACAATTCAGCTAGACTGCATACAGCTACCATATGCAGATGTACTTACTGCATACGGTTTTATCCTTTTAGTTTTTTGACAGTCACTGCTATATTGTCCGGTTTTATGCCCCACCAGCCTACATGTCATGTTTGTAAAAGGTGACACAGTGTGACAACAGACACTCACTGTTTATGTGTTGTTCAGTCAAAAGCTGCTGAAAACTGCTGTGTGCAGCCCTTTCCTCTCTAGGGACATCTAGGGGTGCTTTCTTCTCTGCATTGCCATTGAGTTTAATAAAATTAGTATAACTGGAGTATCCTTTGAAATCTCTACCACTTATTCAAATTTTGTGGAAAACGCCAATTGATTAAAAAAAGAATTGTCAGCAGGAGACTGATTGACAAATATAGACAGAAAGCATTTTTACTTAAGCCTCTATCTTTAGGAGACCGGGCTAAAAAGCATGCTGTTAAACTAAGAAGTGTTCATGGAAGAGCTACAGGAAGAATAGAAGAGCTGGTAAATGTCTTACAGTGAGTGACTGTTTGATTTATGCAAGAAAAGCTTTGATGAGACCAAGTTGGGGGGGAGTGTTGATCTGCTGGAAGATAGGAGGATAGGAGGGCTCTGCAGAGGGATCTGGACAGGCTGGATCGATTGCCAAATCCAACAATATAGGCCGTACCTTGAGTACTGTGTCCAGTCCTGGGCTCCTTTGTTTAGGATGGACCTTGAGATGCTGGAGTGTGTCCAGAGGAGGGCAACGAAGCTGGTGAAGTGTCTGGAGTGCATGTCCGATGAGGAGCGGCTGAGGGGGCTAAGGTTGTTCAGCCTGGAGAGCAGGAGGCTCAGAGGGGACCTTACAGCTCTCTACAACCACCTGAAAGGAGGCTGTAGCCAGGTGGGGGTCGGCCTCTTCTCCCAGGTGACCAGTGACAGGACAAGAGGACATAGTCTTAAGCTGAGGCAGGGGAGGATTAGGCTGGGCATTAATTCTTCACAGAAAGGGTGATTGGACATTGGAACGGGCTGCCCAGGGGGATGATGGAGTCACTGTCCCTGGAGGTGTTTAAGAAGAGACTGGATGTGGCACTGAGTGCCATGGTCTAATTGACAAGGTGATGTTAGGTCATAAGTTGGACTTGATGATCTTGGAGCTCTTTTCCAGCCTAGCTGATTCTGTGAAATCTCAGCATGCACATTGTTCAGAAGAGAGTCCTTCTGAATGTATGGTTACTTATTCCTACCGTAAGTGATAACCAATGTTTGGAAGCTCAAGACTAGTGGGAAACAAGTAATAAAACCATTGGGCGGGAGGGGTTTGTTAGTTTGTTTGGTTGGTTTTTGGCATGATCATTACTCGGCAAACAATTTCATGTACAACATTGTGAGGATATTTTAATAGTTGTGATTCCTTTGAGTTAAGCGTCAATTGCTCTTAAGAAATGTTCTCTCAAGATGAAGTAAGCATCATGAACTTTTTGCACGACTTTACTGTGTGAGAGCTTTCATTGCTGTCTCGAAAGAGGCCAGACTACGTGATCTCAAAGATCCCTTTTCGTCCCAAACTATGAGGATAAACATAACACGAGTATGAACTGTTTGTGCAATAACTGGAATTAAAAAGCTGATGTGGGCCACTAATTACAGCTGGTTATACCAGCATGCCTATCTGACCATGCCCTAATTTGCATCTTGTTTTTCCATAAGATGAAGTGACAAGCTACTAAAAACTTTAATGAAGAGCACTTTATATTGCTTTTCATCTCCAGAGACTTAGTGCTGTACAAGCAATGGTATAACCACCACTTGGTGAAGCAGATTCTTCTTTGGATGGGATATCATAGGTTTTAGCTAAACCTATGATACGGCTGACCTTTCAGAGCAGAAGGTAAAATGGGACAGTATGCCAGTAGAAATTGTTTACAATTTGTATAATGCTTTGCTCCTGGTGGGGGATGCCAGGTTTACCATTCAGATGTGCTTTCCTTGTGCAGGTAATTGTAACTGGTGCTTTTTCCCATCAAACAGGTCAAAAGGATTTTGTCTTCCATTAGAAGTCTGTGACTTCCTCTCCAGGCACCTTCTGGGTTTTGCTCTGTGATGTCTCAGTAGTAGGCAGTCCTACCTACTGAGCTGTAGGTATTTTCCTAACATCTTTAAAATTGTGAAGAGTCTTAAGAGTCTGGTGCTTTACAGTTGTAGCATTGCAGAGGATGATGCTTTATTAAGGAGGTTTCACTGCTAATGGAAGATTTTGTCTGCAGGACGTACTTTCTTTGGTGTTGCTTCAGAATGGCCACAAAACAGCCTTCTTAGAATTTCTGTATTCACAGTTTGATCCTTCAGGCACAGAACACTATTGCACGTCTCCTTGTAGGACCAGGGGAATGATTCAAATTAGGCAAGTCACCATCCTGTGACAGCTGTTTTTGAAATAAATGATTTATGAATCCTGTTTGAGCTCTCCTTTTGCCAAGTCGGGGACATTGATAAGGGTTTTTCAGTTAATTTAATTGGAAAGTCTATTACAAAATGTACAGTTTGATGCTTGTGATGACTGTGCTTCTTCCATGGGGCTTTGAGCAACTTGGTCTAGTGAAAGGTGTCCTTGCCTGTTGCACAGGAGTTGGAACTTTATGATCTCTTAGGTCCCTTCCAACCCAAACTATTCTATGAACAGCTCTGTCTGCATCAGTGTAAAAAATTTAGGTAAATGAAATGTAACATTTCATCTGTGCCTGATCCGTGTGTTGCTATTTGGTTTACTAAAGAAGACTTTTCTACTTCCCACCTTTCACGGACTTGGTGTATCTGATTTAAATTGAATGTTTCTGGTTTGGGTTGGGTTTCTTTTTTTTTTAAATAAAGGGCAGTTTTTGAGGATACGATGCCTTGATTTCCGTGTTAAATACTGTGTGCTTTTTATTTTTTGCCTCCTGTTTGATTACTGCATTGTCCGTAATTGCAATGAGATACATTAACATCTTTTTAGATATGTAAATCCTGTCAGAATCAAGTTATTAATATTATTTTGTGAATTCTAGCTGGAGAGCATTTTTATGTTCACTGTGACACAATTTGTATAACTTTAGCCCAATTTTCTTATCAAAACAAATTCAGTGTATCAGCATTACTTTGGAACTTACTTGGCAACATAACTGCCATCAGGTCTCAGCAGGGCTGATGAATCAACTTAATTTGATTCTTTAATAAAAGTATTGCAAAGTGTAGCAAAGATCACTGCCCTTTAATAACAACTATTGCTAATCAAGATCCCAGATTGTCTGATTATTCACATAAATGTAACCAAGAGTTGTTCTCAGTTGTTTCAAGTTGAGTTTTTTAAAGCATTAAAGGTTCCACCTATCTCAGGTGTGCCAAGGCATTCTCATTACAGAAGATTGTAGCCTCTGTGAAGTGTTTGAAGGCACCTTTGATGGCTTTCTAGTTCCACAAATAATTCCTTATTTTCTTTATAAATTACAGCCTATTTTTGTTTTGCTTTCATTTAGAAAGGTGTACTTTTTATGACATCTAATTAAATATATGCTGTGAAAATCTATGTGGAAGAGTGTTCAAGAATTTATTTTGTTGAGAAATCGTTGTACTTGGATTGGGTAGGGAGGAGAAGAAGCTGGCTGGGTTTACATTCTGTTGGTGCTACGGCTTTCATTAAACCATCTCATTCCCTTGTCTTCCCTTCCTGTGTGCATCTCCCGTCATCCAAAAGGTGCATCTCAGCTGGTGCATTCTCTCGGCCTAAGACCTGTGGGTTGTTGGGCCCTGTGGTTCAAATGTGTCATGGCATTTGATTTAGATGGTCTTTTCCAATTTGCTATTACTTCATGTTCTCCCAGTTGTTCTAGGTGTTTGTCAGTTCAGGTCGCTTACTGGTATGTCTAAATTTTTATTTAAAATATTACTGTCTATGGCCAACCTGGGATATCTGTTTGACTTGACCGTACTCAGCACTTGTGAGGAAAGTCTTGCTCACCAGCTAGGTAGGAAAGCCCTGAGATGAGCTGCTTCTGTTTGGCTCTTTTGTTTCTTAGAGTTGAATACCCCCACTCACACACCCACACCTACTCACTGCCCACCAGGGTGCCTTATTTCCTTCTCTCTGTCATAAGTTCTTTAAAGCTTTTGCTTTTAACCTTTTCCTTATCTTTTAACTTCATAATCAGATTCCTGCCAGTAGGCTCAAAAGCTTTTGGGTGATTTCTTGGTAACTTTTGCTCTGCCACGTATCACACTCTGTCTTAGGGATAAATGTCAGTCATTCTGATAGCTTCTTCATTTTGTTTTCCCTCTTGTAATATGGGTATCAAACGTCTCATAGTTGTAGATGCTTCTGGCCTCCGCTGGCTGGTGGAGGGCAAAAGTCAGGACACGTTCATGCAGCTTGTTTTGTTTGCTTATATGCTCATGCATGTACACAGTGACATACAAGTGCTGTCTGAAAGCAGGGATAGTGCTGTGTGCCTGCGGCTCCTTCCTGGGAGCCGGTTAAACTTGGACAATTCTCAAGTCAGAGATCACTGCAGTTTTCTTTCCATAAAAGCTGCATATCCCATACAGAGCACTGAGACCAATATACCTTTCCAAGCAAATAAAAATGACATGGGAGATTTTTGTGTCACAGTCTGGCTTCGTTATTTAGCCGTAACAGCCTTTCTGCCTCTGACTCCCGTGGTGCCTTTTGGTCTTCTTTCTTTTCTTATCAGCCTGTACAGACAGAATCTCATTGCTTTCATTTAGGATTGCCACAGGCCACAGTCAGCTCAGCTAAAGCTGCTGGCTGGGCTCTAATCATTTGCTGTGTATTGTAATTGTTGCTGTTTTGTGCTTCACTCCTTTTGCGTTTCTCACCACGCTGCATTAACATGAGTGCTTCTGCAACTGCTTTGATATGTTGACCCATTCCTTGGCTTCCTGCCATACTACATGAAATTCAAATTTCTTCACTTGCCCCTACAATAATCAATTTAGTACCATCCTTAAGTACATTTATCTTTTCCTGATAGTAAAAGAAGATTCCTCTTCTTTTGTTTTGCTATTCCATTATAATTTTTATATACTACTTGATTTGCTTTAACTTGTATTTGAGTCTTTTGTCTTCTCTGAATATCAGCATGTACTAGAAATAACTTCTCCTTGCTTAGCCTTTCTCTTTTCTCTCCTGTTGTTAAGTTCTTGTTCCCTGTTAATTGCTGGGTTTGCCAGTCTGAGACCATGGCAGAAGGAAATGATGATGTCAGTGCCAGGAATAGTCACTAAATCAGAGTGGTTCAAAATTTCAGTGAGCTTGTGTCTCTGCTTAAAGCCTCAGGACACTGTCATAGAGGATAATTTAACCGTTTTTTAATATTGACATAACTGAAGAGTTTTATGAAGAGGCTTTTAGGAAGCTTGCAGCTCTGCTGTAATTGGCTCATAAACTGCCTTAACTGCTGATGGATTAACTCCTTGTCCTGCGAGAACAGGATGGCTGACACACACTTTGCAGTCTGCTCTCTTTAGTACAGAGTACAGATGGTACTCTGTAAATGTGTGCTTTTAAAGGTCTTTCTAGAGTGGATATTGGAAAGCAAATGAGATGTTTAGAACTGTGGTATGGAGGACAGCTCCTATATAAATAGCAGAAAAAAAAGTCTGTTTTTAAACTTCTAAGAAATGTGTAGATGTTTAATACCATGAGAAGTTTGCAGTTTATTTGAAGTGATAATGGTTTTAGGGATGCATATGTGTTGACAGTATTTCTTCCTTATATTTAATGAAGTAGGGTTGTTGGCATTGGATGTAGTTTTACTGTAATATCTCTAATAGGATTTGGTTTAGAATGGGGAAATAAAGGCTGTGCTCATTAGCTTTCACTTGCTTTCTATATGCTATTTGTTGGCTTTGTATGAATATTTGTCCCTGTTTTGCTATTAAATATCTTCAGTAAAATACCTGGGAAAGAAAGTTTTTTGCTTGAACCCAGACACTGGCAGTCAATTCCTCTTCCTTTGCTCTCTCAGAAGGAAATCACCATTGACAGCCTTGTGTTAACAAGAATTGTGTGTGTGACAGAAATTTTGTGCTTACAGAGCTTTCCACTTAAGACTAAAAGCTAACCTGCATGCAGCATGAGACTGCAAAAACTGTTGTAGGTCAGCTTGGGAAGGAATCTGTTCAGTGTAACGTGGGTTTAAGAACATGTTTAAATTTGTTGGACTACGACAATTTTCACCTGAACTGGAAATGGGGAAGAAAAGGCAATACTTGCTTGGGGTTGCAACTGTAATCTCAGTTTCAAGGTTTCTGTTGAGCTTTTGCCGTAGAGGCTTTGGGGGGTATTCTAAAGGGGAAAAAAACAAAATAGTTGCCTGCACAGTCTATTCCTCTGATGTCCTTAAGGTTGATCAAAATGGGAGTAGTTTTGAGTGTGTAGTGTATTTTGTATATAAATGTTTCACAATCAGTGCCTTAAAGTCTTTATTCTAAGGGAATACACATTGAGTGAATTGCTGCTCCAGGTGAAGTGCCATTTGTTTGAATGGGAAAGGATTTCATTTATTGCCAAAGACCTTTGTGGCAGAATGAGTTGCCACATGAAGGGGGGTAAAGTAGCTCCAGTTAACTGTTAATTGTTTGAATGTTGAGGAGATGGCAAGTGTTTATTTTTGCTTGTAAGCCAGAACTTCTTTGTTCACCAAAATAAACTCATAAGGAGGAGGGTATTATCCAGAGAAGATAGGATACTGCTGGAGTTCCTCAAGGAGAGTGGTTTTCCTGGAGTGGTAGAGTGGTGGGAGGCTAGACTGGAGGGCAGCAGTGTGGATGAGGATTGGGTAAAGACTCTGGTTTCAGGTTTCCTGGAGAGATGAAATAATGTAAACTGAAAATATCTTGAAAAATCATGACGGTAAAGCAAGTATTGATGTATTTTGTTCAGTATGGCTATATCTACTTGGACATTGTTCCATCCTTTCCTTTCCCTGCTTCATTCTACCATGGTGGCATGGTCAGTGGTCACCAGACACTACTCAGTTCTGGAACATTTTGTGTCTGTGCAGGACATAACTTGAAGGTGAATCAGGGCACATCATTGCAGGCAATTCCCAGGATGTGAGAACTGCTATCAGAGGAAACTGGTCTGTTCCTAGTACAAAACAACATTCAGGTGAGAAGAATAGTAGGAAATATTGTATTTGGTACAAATAGATCACTTCTAAAAGTCAAAGAATAGGGACTTTTGAAATAATCTTTTGCTGGGGTTCACTTACTGGGAGTGGGCATCATCCTTTGGCTTCAGATGATATGCAAAGAGCAAGGATTTGATTCAATATGTGGGTTCAGTATTCTTAGCCTCTTTATTCCCTGAGGACTGGGGCAAGTTAAAGTCAGAGTATGGATTGTTAAAGAAATTTTGAGAAGGTTGGGACATAATAATTGTAGTAGTTTTGATGATGAAGGCAGAGTGGAATTTAAAACCAGGATTGTGTAAACTGCAAAAATTTTTGTCTTATTCCAGAAGAAACTAGCCACTTGGTCAGCCTCTTGACAAAAAAGGCTTGTGTGTTTATGTTAAATCTTCAGTGGACATCCAGTAGATTATATTGTGGAAGTGAAGGGGAAGTCCAAGGCTTGTCTGAAGGTGCACAAACAGATGTAGCATTTGGTCAGACTCTGCCCAGGATGCTGACTCTGAGTCTTGTCTAGGAGATGAAGAATTATGAGAGCAGTCATACAGTGACACACTCTCCTGGCCTCTGAAAGTTTATGATTCAGGGAATTTCTGAGCTAGACATAGCACCTTTCTGCTTATTAGTGGTGAATGCATTTTGTGTGAATTACATTCAGACAAAGCCCGTCTGAAACGTGCGAATATAACTGGCTTATTAAGGGTGTGATAAAGGGAATAAGGAGGAGGCCTGGTAATAATTCCTGCTTGCAGTGGAAGGTGTAAGTCAGTTCACTGGTCTGAGAGCAGCTACCATGTGCCCACTCAGATGTGAGGTTGGCCAAGGTGTACATGAACGTCTGTAGTGCAGCATTTCATCAAAGTTCCTCTTAAACCACTGGGAATGAGTAAGGAGCTCAGCTCATGGTGCAAAGCTGCAGCAAAAGAAAAGAACGTTCAGGAATGAACTGAGCATTGCAAGGAAAGGATACTACCTCTTTGCTGTCAGTCTAGGCAAAAAGACCGTACTGCTCTGTTATGAAGTTAAAGAGTAATAGCCTTATTGTATGTGCCATGAGAAGCCCAGTCACAAAGAGAGAGTATTCAGAGGTGTTCTGTTATCCCTGGAAGACAAAGTACTTAGGATAGTACATATGTTACAAGATGACTCTAGTCAGTAGAAAAGAAAAATTGGGAAGGAAAAAAAAAAGACAGAGAGGGAGGTCTATGGAGAGTTAAGAAGCCAAGTTATATACCCAGCTCTGGGAAATGTATTTTACCAAACAAGTACTTAGCATAAGCCAAAGATGCATTGTTTTGATGACAGTTCTGACAAATCTACCACAAGTTTGCTTTTAAGTTGGTACTTGTCTGGTCAGGCTTACCTCACAAAGTACTGAGTGTTCAAGTAATCATTAGATCACTAGAGCAAGCAAGGAGGAAGTCTCTTGTCTTTAAAATGATGCTGAGCAGAACCTGAGTATGGCCAAAAAAATGTGCGTATGAGATGGAACAAAGTCTGAAGAGAGGTGGAACAAGCGGAGACTGGAAATAGAGGAATGGTAAGATAAATGAGCAAACTTGATAAGTATCTATATCTTGGATCCCAGAAACCAAGAAATTAAAATATATGGTACAGCAATAGAAAGCAATTGTATAGAAAAAATGATGTATTTATTTTCTCTTGAGGAGTCACAGTGAGAAAACAGTCTGATTTGAGAAGGAGAATGGGAATGGTCTGCTGGTCCCTACCCTAGGCTGAAAGTGGGGAAACAACTGAGCTTGACTCGGTAGACTGGAGGTGATTTATTCTGGAAAAACAGTAAATACACATATGAGTTTTAAGAACAGCTATGTCCCTTCTGGTTTCTTTTCTTTGTCTGTTGTTGCCTTGGTTGTCCATTCTGATACACGAGGAGGCTGATGACACATGCGCATCTTGAATCACAAAGCCTGTAATTTTTAAACAATTTTTGCAGTTCCAGGGCAGGAGCATGGAATGCCTGTGGGCTTGGATCATTCTGATGTTGCTCACCTGTGTTAAGCCGGGTTTTGAGTATGTTTGTTTAGGGGCTGTGTCAGAGATTACAGCCTACAGCGCTTAGTTGGTGACCCAGAGGCAGAGGAAATGCCTGTACTGTCAGATATGAGCTACTTAGTCTTTGTTGAAAAACCTCTTTTATTTTTTTCAAGACCTTCTGCTCCTGCCACCCCCTCAGCTTCTGTAGGCACAAGGGCATGCTTATGGTGTGTTTAGGTTTTTGAGGTTTTCTCTTACCCGCTGGGAATTTTCCATAGCTTATTTACTCTTCTGAAGGTTTGGCCGTGAACCACATTGAAAACTGAACTGCCTTGTTTCTTGAAACCTATTAATTTTATAAACCACAAGCAAAATACAGTGAGGCAGCTGCAATGGGAGTTTTCTCATGTGACCCAGCACTAACCTTAGCTCTCCCCAGCCAGGCAAGCTGTGAGGGATGGCTCACTCTGCCCCAGCTGGGCTCCAGACAGCTAATGGTGAGAAATTACCAGTTGGGTAGAAAAGATTCTGGCAGCCACCAGAAATTTTTTTTTTTCTCTGAGGTCTGATGAGTTGACTTGTAATTCTTGAATAATCTTGATTGTCTAGGCTTTTTTTCGTTATTCTAGTACATGTAAGTTAAGTTAATTCTGCAGATGACTAGAGCAAGAGTGTTTTATTTTTACTGGCTTTGTTCACTGCTTCCCACTGTGCCCCCCTCTCCCAAGATGATACCTTTATTACACATTTATTTTCTTTTTCATCTAATCCAGAGATGAACTGTCAGTCAAAATAATGTGATGGCCATGTGGCAGAATGGAGATTCCATTTTATTTTCTCCGAGTAGCTGACATTTTGTTTTAGCTCTCTTCCTGCTTGCCAAGTAAAGCCAGTGTTTTGGTACCAGGCTGGGCGAGGAGGAACGTTAATTGACTTAGCAACTTTCTCCTCGTAATGCTTTTAAGAGACAAGAACTAGAATGAGCGTCTCTCCAAACACAGCCTTCCTTCCTCAAAATCCTAAGTCTTCAGTCTTTTGCCTGATTTGTTCAACATTCTTAAACAATAACTGCTTTTAAACTACCTGAAAGGCTTGTGATACAGTCTGTTGGTGTCTGTTTCCTGTTTTCCCACATTTTGTTTCTTTCAAGGTTGTTTTTGCTTTTCTTTTTCCAGCTGCACACAAAAAAGCATCTTACTTTTAAGTCATCATGACTGCACAAGAACATCTGTGTATTTTGTTTTATTCATTTTCTTTTTTTCCTTTTGTTTTTGCTTTTTCCCCAGAGAACAGAACAGCTACCCTGCTGTGTAAAATGCCCCTTTAGTCTAGCCTAGTACTGTTTCTGATACTTGCTGGTGAGTGATACTTCAAGTGGTATGATTGCTCCAGTGTTGCACCCTTCCTGATCACCAATTTGGGATTTCCTGAACTGAAGGAGGCTTCTGGACCATTAAGCTTAAATAGCTGCCTACAAACCTACACTCCATGAGTTCTCGTAGTGCTGGTTTGAATCCATGTATTCTTTTTCAGCCTCCACGACACTCTGTGGCAATAAGTTTTGCAATTTCATTGTGTAAGAAAAGTACTTCCTTTTGTTTATTTTTAAACCTTCTGTCTGGTAACTTCATTGTGTACCCCGTAATTCTTATTTTGTGAGTAAATGTTCTTCACACCATTCATGTTTTGTAAGCCATTTGTGGATGGATAACTTCTGTTTTCTGAGCTGGAGAGTGCAGACCTGGGAGAGCTATGAGTGATTAGAAGCCATCTGTTGTTCTTCTCCATGGGTTCTGGAGAGCACACACAATTCAAATTGTAGGTGCCCAGTGGTGTACATTGCTGTGTTCTCTCCAACTAGCTGGTGATACTGCTTACCTTTTTAACCATTGCTGATGATGGATGTGATAACAGAGGGCTATCCACAAGAAAAACCTTAAATTCTTCTGTGTGGCAATATTAGAATAGATCCTGTCATTGTACATGTGTACAGTTTAGGGTATGCGTATTTTTTGTTTGGATGAGTTCACATTTTTCATCATTCAAATTAATTTGTGATTTTTTTAAAAAATTATTTTCTGTTTTGTTTGTGTAGTGATTTGCAAACTCTGTATGTCCTCAAGTGTAGATTATGCTCTCTGGGATCACTTTCTGTTGTCTGCATACTCTTGAAAGAACTGCTATTACTAAAACAGGAGTCATACCCTTTCTGGCCACATGCTCTGTTTAAATTTTGCATAGTTCTTCCCATATGGATGAGAGCTTGGAATCCATTCATCAGCAGCAGAAAATTGGCTGACTGCTATAAAGCCATTGAGTTACTGTTTCACTTTAAGGAACTTCCAGACTGCTTTAAGGAAGCGCTGGAACACAGGGATTTGGTTTGACACGGACACTTGGTGTGCAGTTGTTCTGTTAAATAGGAATGTGTTCAAGCTAAAAGGATCTGCCATCCTAAAAGAATTGTCAGCAGTCCTGCTGTAGCTCGCTGGCAAAGTGAATGTGGTCATACTAGTGTAGAGGCCACTGGGAGGAAAGTGGTCTGTCCTTTACTTGTGAGAAAATCAAGCTGCACCTACCTCTCCATAAAAACTTTCTGCTGGTACTTACTGGTTTTTCCTCCTGCACTGACAGATACTCTGTCAGAAGGCTACAGTGTAAAGTTCCCCATAATGTTCTTTCTGTTCACGTCTGCCTTTTCTAAATTTAAAAAGTGGCATTTCCTTTACAATTTTGAGTATTTGTATTATTACATGTGCAAAAAAAAAGCTAATTCTACACTTTCTCTGCCAGGTAGGCTGAGTGATTTTTGGAGTAGGATTTGATTGCTTGAAAACAGGAATCTGGTCTGTTTATGAGGCCTCTGAGATGTGGAGCTGTCAAATTTACATGTCTCATGGGTACCTCCTGCCTCTCTGGAGCAGCAGCAAGGGATGGTGGAAGAAACTAAGTCATCTCAAATGGCACTGTATGCATTGCATTGAGGCAATCAAATCATGTGTTTTGTGTGTTGCTTGATGTCAAGGGTTCCTGAAGCTTACACCATGTATTTCCAGCTGGTGCTGGGATAGAATTTGTGGCTTGAATTTCACTGTTTGTGTTATAGCACTCTGCATTATCCGATATGTGCTTAAACTAGGTGGCTCAGAGGCTTCTAAATTCTGTCTGTGTGGATGGTAAACTTGTAGTGAAATAATAGAAGTCCAGAAATAAAAGCAGCACATGGCCTATGCCATCCAGACTTTTCCTAACTTTCTCTGTGGTTTTGATTTATAATTTCACTTGCATATCCATAAAACAGAACATAATTTTGTACTAGTGTTAGTGAATTAGCAATGAGGAGTTGTCTGGGTTAGGGCTGTGCAGTTGAGAAGCTTGTTAGGGCATTATTGGGGGCTGTCTGTATTGAAAGGCAGCTACTTAGCCTTCATTCTGAGGGGTAGGACAATTCAGCTATGAATGTAATGCATCATTTCAGCTACCTGTGTGTGCCCCTTAGTGTGATCTTCAGTCTTCTTGTACTTGTAGTGCTGCATGAACCTATGGATTGTACCTTCTCTGGTACAAAAATGAGTCCTGTATTGATGCAGAATATTACTTTTTTTTCTCCCTTTATGGAGAGTAAGTAATAATAGGACCGACTGTACTTAAACTGTATTTAAAGTCTACACTGTATGTTACCAAATAGCTTGCCTTGTGGATGAAATTGTGGAGCATTCTCTGTTACTGAATTTTTCTCTATTGCTCATCCTGATATTCTTTTGCATCAAAGTTGCTGTCACTGAAAACACTAAAATGGATATTAATTTGCATGTGATGTTATAGCACCCAGAATTTTTCCATGATATTTCACATTGCAATGATAGTACTACTCAGTTGCCCAAAGAGGTTCATGGTTTGTCTTCGCTGAAATTTTCCAGTTAAAACTCTGCAAATACATTAGCCCAGCAGGTTACATTTTGGAATCAGAACTTGTTGCAGAAAGTCCTGGAAACTGGCTTGTCTGTCTTTGTTTACAGTTCCTGCTGCATTCCTCAGTAGGTTTTAACTTCTGAACCATGCAGCATTTTTTAACTTTTTGAGGGTAGTTGTGTTGGGTTTTTTCTTATTATTATTTTTCTTTTTTTTTTCTTCCCCAAAGAGATGTTGAAATGAGAGTGCAAAAGTGCAGCTTTCCCACCATCGCGTGCAGCAAACCCTAATTTGTTCCATTTTGTTCCTCCCATGTCTCTGTTACTACTTGAGTGCAGAGCTGCTGAGCATGGAGAAGGATGACTGTGTCATATTGTTTCCTGGTCTGTAATTAACACAACTTTACAAATAAGCCTGTGCCAAATTTTGCAAAAGCACTGAGGTCTTCATGAATCTTATTCTGAGAAATTACTTAACTGCTTCTGAGATCTGTGTGCGTTTTTTTAAATCTTCTGTTACAGAATAAATTCTGGTTGTGTATTTTGGTGAAGAAGTTGTCACAGAATTTTAAAGTGCTGACAGCTCCCATCTTGACAGCAGACTCCTGCTTCATGAACCTTAAATTGCTGTGCTTGCATAATAAGAATCCTTTGAGTTAAGATTTCTCGGTAATTTAATGGTATTTTTGACCCTTAATAAAGTTAGTATTTAAGAACAAAATGTGTTTTCAGTTTCAGGTATAAATTAAATACTTCTGCATAGTGACATTTTAATTCCCTAGTGTAAAGTATTATGAAAAGAAAACTATGAAAATGCATCACTTTTATTTTCACTCCAGTCTCTTTTCATTTAATTAATTTATTTGTCTTAATTTTGTTCTTTTCTAGAGTTTTAGAGTGCCAAGGGCTGCCCATTGTGAACGGGCAATGTGATCCCTATGCCACCGTTACCTTAGCAGGACCCTCCAGGCAAGTACTGCACATTCAAGAGCTTCCATTTTGTAAGGATGGTTTCTGTTTCCTTTGTCTATTAGAAATTTGCCTTCTCCAATGGACAGCTGGGAGTATTTAGACACTGCTAGAATTTGTTAAGTGTGGGTGTGTGTATGAGCTACTGAATTATGCTAGAGTACGTAATTTGAGGCTTGTTTCAGTTTTGATTTATGTAAAGATCTGAATAATCTCTGAATAATTTGAATATCCCAGAGTATCTAATTTGTGGTTAGTCTTAATTTATGCATCTTCTCACCTCACAGTTGGAGGCCAGTTTTTGAGCAAATTCATTGCCTAATTTTGGGCAGGGTGGAAGAGAAATGTGAATACATCAACATCTTGCCGAGTATGCATGTTTGCATGTGAATATTTAGAGTGTCTTCACTTTCAAGGTGTGAGAAATTAATGTGTGTGTTAAAAACCCTCAATGGCTCAGTCCTGTGATTTGATATATGAAGACATAATAGCATGGATAAAATTTGGAATGAGGTTTTAGTGATGAGATTCTGCATAATACTCTTCAGTTTAAATTTGGGATTCAATTTTCCCATCTGTTGTAAAAATTTCCTGTGCTGTTGGATGTCACTGTTTTTTTCTGCTCATGTAGTCATCTTTTATGTCTGTGTCATTTTAGAAACAAAACAGCTCTGCTGTGACCTCAAAGAATCAGATTTGGTTGCATGGATTATTAATTATGTTTTACAACAATTTATTGAAAATACTATAAGTAAGAAGCATTCTTACAAATATTTACCTTGCACACAGAGGAGTCTTTGAGCTTGTCTGCATTTTTGTCTAGGTGTGTTGTGCCTTATCTCCATTAATGAACTTTTACATTTGACTTGTACACTTTGTTTTAAGCCTGTAACTTGTTTCAAATGAGTGGCTAGGTGGCTGTTACTGAAACTGTAAGGAGATCGATTGACTAACCCTTGAATGTCCAAATTTACCTTTGTCTGCTTCCCTATGCAGTCTGGATAATGTATGACTATTGATAACGTACTCCCTTCAGAATAAGGAGCATAGCCTTATTCTATTCCTATCTGGGTTTTGGTGGGGGGAGAAGGCTTGCCTCCTATCTCCAGCAAGCAGCATGCAGCTTATTCCCATTCACTGCTTTGTAATTGCTCCATAATTGTGCTGCCTTAATCGCCTCTCGTTCTACATCCTGCTTCCCAGTCCCTTCCCAGATGGGTTTATCGGTAAAGAGGCTGATTGGCAAGTGTGACTGATGAGATGGGGTTGGCAATCTGTCCTGTGTCCTGGACGAGATTAGTCTCTTTTATCTCGCAGCTTCTCCTAGGAATAGTGGGATATTCTTAATCTGTACATCATTCTCCTCTCTGGATTTTCCAGTGCCTCTCATTTTAGAGTAGGAAAGCTGCTTTATTCAGCTGCAGTTATGCAATGCCAAGCATAAAAATTTCAACAAACGTGCTGCTGTTTATTGTGTGATTTGTACTTTGAGTCATCAGACTTCCTGATCAAAACTCTCTGTGCCTGTATTATAGATGGAAAAATATTGTATACTGGTGGACAAGCCCATTCAATTCACACAGGAAGTGTGGAGCAGCACTGGGAATTAGACCCAGCTTTACTTGACCTCTATGAGATACATAGAGTTGTCCAGTGAATATAAGCAGTTACAAGCCATCTAAGCAGCTTTGGTGCATGAGAAATGAACGGTAGATTCTGGGATGAAATGATTAGTAGGTCAGTTTTCCACATGGCTGATGTGCCTCTCCATCTGCGTCTGTTTTATCTATGCCTGCAGAGCTGTAGGGTAAGATTGGTGACACAGGACAGCACACAGCTTTTCTCTTGTAGGTAGCAAGAACAAATCAAGCATAGGTTCATAACATTTGGAAGCCATCAAACAGCTGTTGGCTGGCCTGTGAGAAATGCATTGGCTGGCTTGAGCCCAGCACCAAGCAGTCAGTGTCTGTGTTCTCAAAGGCAGGCACAGGCGGATGGCACGGCCCGTAGGGGATGAATGGGCAGTGCTGAACTTGGTCAGGCCTGCTGAATGGTTGGGAGGAGGTCTACCACGTCTTACTCCTACAGAACAGTAGAAGTAGAGACTTCTGCTCAGCGCTGGTCATCATAATTCACCACCATATTAACTAGGTGCTGCTGCTGCTTCATGGAAATGGATGGTAATACAGCAATAAAAATATTCTTACTGAAGAAACCATTCTAGATTTTTTGATTTTCACTGAAAAGCAGTGATCGATTTTTCAGACCAGAATTATAAAATATAAATCACAGAAATAGCTATGCTAGTCTTTGTCTCCTGTGTTTTTAGAATATGAGGAATTTTTGAGTCATGTCAAGACCATCCTCCAAACATTGCTGCTCAGAGCCCCATTCTTGCCAGTTTGTACAGATAAAAGATTCTAGTATGTCGAGCAAGTGATAGAATAAGGGTTCAAGGAGTTGTGTTTAAAAGAGGATAACAAAATGTGATTACTGCCACTTTAGAGAAATAGGAATGCACTGAATCTCTCTCTTAAATGTGTGCAAGTGTCTGTGCCTTGCTGTGCTGGAGCCACATGGCATTCCAGTTTTATCAGTTAAATCAAGTGGATGGCTATTTCCTCCTCAGTGGCTCTGTTCTAGGATCACACTTCTACAAATGTTGTTTCTTATGGTTTTTTTGCTTTTTTTGTTTCCTTAATTCAGATCAGAAGCCAAAAAGACTAAAGTTAAGAAGAAGACCAACAATCCACATTTTGATGAAGTGTTTTATTTTGAGGTTGGTATTTCAAAGGAACGGGTGATAAGCTGAAATACTATACTATGGATAGTTGGCACGGCATCCTGCTCCATGTTGTGCCAGCTGTCATCTTTGAAGACTGTTTCAAAGCATGGTGCAGGGGAAAGAAGTACCCGGGCTCAGACTGGCCGTCTGCTGAAGGAGCAGTATCCTGCTTCACCTCAGGTGCTCCGTACAAAAAGCTTCAAGTTGGGCACTTCTGAGCAACAGGCTTTACACTTAATCACAGCTCACTCCACTAGAGTTTTGAAAAAAGCACATTTAAAAATGAATTAAAAGAACCCAAACAAACCACACACACAGAGAAATTATATTTTTTCCTTAGTTGATGTTTTTATAGCTGCTCCAGCCTGTCTTTCCCAGTCAATGGGAGCAAGGTTATCTCCTTAGGAATACTGAAAACTGCAGAGAAATACGCTTAAACTGGTTGTTCTGTCTGTCTACCAGTCTGCTGCAATACCAGTGCCTTTTCTCCAAGTGAGTGAAATCTCTACAGCTTTATTTAATACAGAGCATTTACAAGTCCAGTTAAGATAAAATATAACTTCTGTGAAAGTCCTCATTTTGGTTCTTTCTGGCAAGAGTAGCTCTACTAATGGTGTGTCCATACATATATATGCATGTGTTTATAATTTAGATCTCTCTTGAAACTTTTCATTCTGTCTTCTAAAGTATGTGTATCATTCTCTTTTTCTCTTGGATATAATGGTCCTGGTCTATGCTTGACTGTTCTGTTTCAGTAGACACCTCAAGAAAGTATCTGTAATTACAAAGTTGATGAAAAAAAAGCCAGAGTAGCACAGTGCAGTTGGCATAGATTGAAAAGCCCTTTCTGCTCATATGACTTGCATCATTCAGGTCACATTTGCATTAGAAATTGTTGCTGGCATAGGGATGGCACCTAGGGATGTGGTTTCTCCAATCAGTTCTGGGCCACAGCCACATCAGGAAGGAGAGCTGGGAAGAGAGGAGCCATACAAGTGCTGTGCACTGTGCAGATCTGAAGTGTACATGTCATTCTTGACATTGCTGTCTTCCCTCTCCTTCTACAAACCACCACCTTTGCCTGGAAGACAATAGTTGTACTGCCTAATCTAACATCTGTCATACCAGCAGAAACATGCTCTTGTTGATGTAATGTGTTTGGATACAAGAACAGATTTAGCAAGTTCCTTATTGATAGGAGCTAGTGTCTGAAGGGCTGGAAGCCATGAGACTAGGCCAGGATGGCTATCTAAGGTGATCTTTGCTCTGCTAACCCAGCATGTCTCGTCCTAGGATATAGCTGCCCTGCTAGCAGTGAGCTTTTGTGCTTGCTTCCTGGCTCCATGAGACTCTATGGAGTTGCTGCATGGACACAGAGAAGCAGAGATCCCATGGGACTGAGTGCTGAAACTGCACTGAGGTGTCTGTGTGTTTACCCAGGATTTCAGTCCCTCACCTGGCCCAGAACTGTGGTCTTTGGCAGTGATACAAGAGTGATGGTATATGTAAATTAACTAAAATGAGCTTGCTTATTCTAACATAGGCAGTTCTGGAGGAGCCTGTCAGTGAGAACTTTTTAATGAGAATGTAATCCAGGAATTCAGACTGTAAGCCACAAACTTCACCTGATTCCTTGGCCTGCTGTGTGCTGCAGAAACAGCAAATGTTTGGTATTTAAACACTGAACGTGGCAGGTGGTGCCATGCTGGGAGAGGAAAGAGAAACAAAGCATCTTCCAGCTGGAGCTGGGAGGGAGGGGGCTGGGGGCTTGCTTAGCTTGCCTTTATGCTGAGCACTGGGTTGCGTGCAAGTACCAGCAAAAGCAAAACCTGAGCTCAAGCCCATGCCCCAGTTGTTCTGCTAGCTCAGAGCAAAATGAATTCTGTGTGGGTAAGAGCAGAGCTTGGGAAATGACTGAATCAGCCAGAACTCTGAAATATAAACATACCCTTAGTGCAGACAGAGCCATCACAGATTTATGTCATTTTGAGAGCAGTTAGTACATAACAGGCTAAACATCTTCAAGCAACAAGGTTCTGTAGAACTGCTATGACTGAAAAATACATTCACTAATGAGACGTGGGCAAACCTGTGGCTGGTGCATGCAAACAAAGTGCTCCGGTATCTGTGGAGCTGAGAGATTCATGCTGTTGACAGCATTGTCACTTTCTGCTTCTAAACAGTTTCATCAGCTTTCCTGCAGCCTGCTAGCACAGTGATTGTCCAAGCCTCCAAGGAAGAAGCTGATCTGTAAAAGACAGTGAATGTGTGCTTTCCTTCCTACAACCAAAAAGTCACACAGATTTAATTTTCTAAGTGAAAAATAGCTTATTGTTGGTTTGGAAAATAGAAGGGCTTATTTAAGGGATGCCGTGAGTGAAACTTGCACCTGATAGGAGCCGTTTTCATCACTGCTTCAGCTGCAGCATGGAGCTGTGTGTGCAGCTACAGGAAAATGGTCCTCTTACAGGAACTCAAGAGGGAGGTGCTGGGGACCTGTTTGTAAACTTGCATGTGCTGAAAAAAACCTGAGCAGCTGATAAATGGCTTGCTAGCTTTCCCAGATGACAGGGGCCAACACAGCAGAGTTGTGCTCCCTTTTTTGTACAACGTTATGGATCAGCTTAGCTTGGTCCCAGTTTAGCACCATGGACTGGGAGTTTCCGCGTCTCCGGTTCCATACAGCTATCTCTTTAGGAATACCACTCTTGAGCTGTATTGATGTGCACACTAAGTAGTCATATGGGTGAACAGAGAGATGTCATACATGCAGATTCCAGCAAAACTTCTGAGAAAGTGTTTACTTAGAAGGGACATGCCATAAGTTACACCTACACCACAGCTTTTTGGAACAACTCCTGTGTGTTACAAATAGTAAGAGACTTAAAGGTTTGCTTCATTATTAAAAATTACACCATTAGCTTGACAATGGTAGTAGAAACTGTCATTTGCAGGCCTGTAGGATATTTTACCAAGGCAGTGAAGTGTTTGTAAGGCTAGGGTGAGGAAATTTGTGTTTAACTGCTGAAGTTGTAGACTTTCTTGAAATCCACTCTCCTCTTGGGCTTGCTAGGTGCATTTGATCCCATTAGTCTGGAGCATTTGGTCTCCAGTGCTGCTAGTAGTACCTTTTAGTTTTTGTGTGTCACTTGGAAAATGTTGCCAGCCTCACACATACACATATACAAAAGGCTCTGAGTGTCCTCTGCCAAAGATTGTTTTCTGGTTCCTCTCCACTTAGGCAACTGTATCATTGCCTCCCTTAATTGCCATTTGCATCTCATATACAGTACAAAACCAAATAGTCAAGTTTACAATAAAAGCCAGTTTTTGTGGGTGGGGAGTATTAAGCCACAAGCATATTCAAACATACAATAAAGTTCAGCTTCTGTGTGCAACTGAGAGCTGAACCCACACATCATCATACACCCTTGCATTTGATCTGTTCCTGCTGTGGTTTCAGCTGGGTGGGGTAGCCTTTTTCTTAAGTTTCTGACGCACTGTGCAAAAATACAACCACCAAAGTCTTTTTACAATCATGGTAGAAAACAACTTTTAAGAAATGTTTGTACAAAAACTTTTTATGCTGATGCTCTATACTTCTTTCTTTTTTCCTTTTTGCTTTGCCTGTGCTTTCCTGTTAATCAGTCTTGCAAATACGATTGGTGAACTGTGTAGCTGCTTCTATATTCTGATATGCACAACACAGGCTAGAGTCTCTTGGACAATTGGTCTGCTTGGTATTTGTTGTATGGGCAGGTTAAATTGACTTCCTGGATATCAGGACAGGAAGAACTTCCCAATTTTAATTGGATACACTGCAAAATGTTTTTAAGAGTGGTTGTGGTTCCTCCCCTGCCCTCTGCAGAGTGCCTCAGGGCATCTTTTGTACAGGTGTATTTAAAACACAAATATTAATTGCTCTTTTCTTTCCCTAGATGGGTTATGAAAGTGGTGCTCCTTTCAATGGTATTTTTCCATTGTCAATGTAAACTTAAAGTGCTGTAGTAATATTAAAGATGGTCTTTCTCTGTAAAAAAAGTATAGAGTATCTGCTTACTCTTGGATATGATTGTGTAACCATCACTTTATAGTCAGTAATCTGTTTAGTCAACATGTTTATTCACTTGCATGAATGTTTTCATTATCAGGATTGAAGTCACTGCTGGTAGTGCTGTGCTCTTCCAAAGCTTTGTAAAAGTTACATCAGAATGTTTTTGTATCAGATCAAACTGTTAAAAGTTTCCTCCTTTTTATTAGGTTACAAGACCCAGTAGCTACAACAAGAAATCCCATTTTGACATTGAAGATGTAGATGAAGTGGACAAAATGGAGATCAGGTAATATAAAATACATTATTAGTACAAAATTGTCTTCCAAAGTTGTGTAACTTTGTAGTAGACTCTGTTTTCAAAGCGGCAAGCATGGTTTTCCTGTTAATAAATCAAGATGAGAATTTGTCACTATGTTTATTTACCTCCACTGTCCTGTAGATTCTGTCTTGAATATGTATGTTGGTTCTGATGCAGGAGAGATCCTTATTATTTTCCTTTGTTTCTCATGTACACTGTGTGTATAGTAGTATGCAGTTGTAATTAAGCACAGCCTTTTATGTCTGGACTCCCCTTTCCTCCCAGTTTCCCAGGACAGCCCAGAGGCTCTGTGATGCTCTCAGTTACAGAGTATATTTTCTTTTATCACCTAATTTTAGCAACCTATATAACATCCTTCTTCCGTTGAAAGAAACTCTTGAACTCAAGAGTTTTTCTGGGGCAGAGAGAGTTTCTCTTCTCTTTCGCCTTCCAAACTTTAACCCTTTATTGCAAGGTTTGGTATGCTAAAAGTGAAATCAGTTGCACAGGAAAAAAGCACTTCTGATTTCAAAACCAAAACAATCCCACCTCACCCTGTGCTACCTTCTTAATACTATTTTAAAATCTGCTGAGGCCAGTCAACAGTGTCTGTGGAGACAGGTTAGTATCAAGAGAGGCGAGAAAACAATTGGAGGTGCAAAACTTGAAAGTGTCACATGCATCTTATCATCACATACTATTGAGACTTGGGCCATCTGGTGATCTGTATGCACAGTAAATGAAAACTGCTATTTCTGCATCAGGTCATCAGGTGGTGAGAAATTCCCCTCTCCTTTATGTTAGTATTTGCAGGAAGAATAGTAGCACTACCTCCCTCCCCATATATTCTCACTAGAGAGGCAGTGAGGCGTCTCCTGGAAAGTTCCATAGTTCCTTCAGAAGCACAACTGGCTATAAGAAAAGGAAGGGAGACGAGGAAGGGGGAACAGTACTTACTGCCAGCAAGCAAAACACATCTTTGTTCATGGCTGGATTGAGGGCTGTTCTGATTTGGCAGCTGCTGGTTCATGTAGCCTGTCAATGTAGTATCACAGCATTACAAGAGCATTAATAGATTTGTGATTGCCATGACTCTGAGGCAGCAAAGGGAAACTGTTCATATGTGAGAGAGGCAAGAGCCGTGCTCGTTCACAGAGAACGTTCGTGTCAGGCAGTGCAAAGGGAGCTGGTGTAGGGGCAGCCACAGCTGACTCATGGGAGTAAAAGCAAAGGCCCAGGTGCAGTGCTGAGCTGCTGTGGTGCTGTCAGCGTTGCAGCACAGCAGGAGACCCAGGCTTAGCACAGACTGTTTCTGCAAAGCTTTGCATCGTGCACCAGAGATGAAGTAACGTGCCCCATATTCCATGGGATGTATGTGATGAACTGGGCAACTACACTGTGTCTCAGAAGTCCCAGTCTAGTCTTTGTAACCATGATGCTTAGCCGTGCACTGATTTTAAATGAGAGCTAGGGTTCTCTGATGGATTTTTTGCATAGTTTTGAAGGAGCCACTAGACATTGGGGTGCAGTGGTTACATATTGCTTAATATTTCAATGATTCTTATTTTATACTACTGGACTAAATGAAATTATACAGTTGTTTTACTTGCTAAGTATATTGTCTGGACAAATGACTCGTCTGCAACAATAATGTATGTGGAGCTGAGCTTCTGAAAAGTCTGTCATTCTTGAAAACCAATATATCACAGTGTGGTACAGATGAATAGTTTGAGAGGAGGCTTGCAAAATAGTTGGGAAAAGATTAAGCACTTAAATAACAGGCAAAAGCAGATAAAGTGTTAGTCTTGGTTGGGCGAATTCTCCTTAGAGCTTTGTCCCCTGTGGGACAGTGTGTTTTTGTTTCCATCTTGGGTTCCCCTTCCACCCCCGCTCACTTCCTCCGCTCTGTTTAGTGAGAGTTAGATTGCCCCTATGCCCTCTGGGCAGATCATACAATTTATGGGTTTGGGGATTTGTTTTCTTTTTCTCTCCTGAGAAAAATACAATTCTGCAGAGTAAAGAGGAGACTTAGTCTCTCATGATTTCTCTCTAAAGCTACGAAAAGTTTTCTCTTTTTGAGTGGGTGTAGGAAGTTGTAGGCAGGGCATATCAACACTTGGGGACCAGATGTTCTGGTGAATTAATTGTTTCTCCTCCCCCTCTCTCCTGTTTATTTCTTTCTGTGACTACAATCTGACCAGTTTCAGAGTAACACTTGTCATAATTTTGCCTTTTAAAAATCTTGGGAAACAGTAATTTTTTTAGACTCCGAGGTCTGTGTATTAACATTTTTAATAAGTGCTGTTTATTCTTTGTACTCCAAGAGCACGAACCAATAACTTCAGAATTTGCATGCCTGCTTCGCTTGCTGTGTAGTGAGACCTACTTTGAGTTGTTAGTTCCTCTTGCACAGATCCTTTGCACTGATTTTTTTTTTTCTGTAACTGTGGGGAAACCCTTTAGCTGTCTGTTTAAAAGTGTTATTGCTAGTTGGCATCTTCAAAGAGTTTAGATAAACTAGAAACCAGTAGCCTGTAAACACTTGGTAAATTTTAAGTTTGACTGTGTAAATAGGCTTAAAGATTCCTCTCCTCCTGAAGCTGCTTTTAGCTGTCTGAACTGGTTAGAAAGATAATAACCTATCAAATATGGAAAAAGGAGAGAGAAGGTCAAATTTCCAAAGAAGTTTTTTTCCTTTTGGAGAGTTCTTGCCCTGCAGAAATACTGTCCAAATTACCAGAGTCTGAAGAACTTCACCTAGCAGGCATGCAGTGTGAGCTGATGGTGTGTCCAGTGTGTGACACCTGATGCAGGAGACGCTGTTGAGATATACAAGGCTCAGAGGATTTAAAAGTAACATATTCTGTGCTTGCATAAGGTAGGATAAACCTTTAACAGGACTGTCAACACCTGTTCCTTGGCCAGTCTACTGTGACTCGCTTGACACTGGGAGGGTTGTGTAAATATGTTCGCAACTGGATGACTTTGCACCTTATCCAAGTTGAAGTTGCTGTTCTAAAAATTGTTTTTAGTGGAAAACCTGTATTTCTTTCCATGTATGGTTTTTTCCTCAAAAGTTTAAGGCACGTTCAAGCTGTCACTTAGCTGCAAAATAGTCAGCTGATGTTGTTTTTTAATAAAAATAGCTCTTAGAGAAAACCTTAAAATAAATACAGAAACAAATACCCTGGAGTTTGAAACCCTTGCCTCAAGGTGGGTATGGCAGCGTTTACCTACATGCTGGGTTGGGCACCAGTACTTCTGCTTTGAATCTCAGTGCAGTTGTTTTCCAGCCAGATGTTGAAGAGCATGTTAAAGGGAAGAAAGGATCATCTACAGATAGATACCAGAACTTCCCAAATGTGAGAGACCGAGTGCCAAAATTTATGTAAGCTTCAACTAATACACAGATTCTGCCGAATGGTGGAGGTATCCTACAGCTTTGAATATGTCTACAGAACTAGTTTAGGTGCCCTAAGCATGTATGCTTGACACAGGAGTCTTCCTAGGAGCTAGAAACTGGAAAAAATTTTGTAAAACTAATTCTGTAAAGCTGCCACTTAGCTGTCAGTAATCGCAAATTAGACAGGAACTGACAATATGTAGTTCTTAAATAGCTTTGTGCCTGATCACCTGGTGTCCATTTTACCTGTATTTTTCCATTATCTGTAATAGCCAGACAGGCATCTGAATCTTTATTAATATGGACAGTGGAAACAGTACAGGTGAGAGAAAGTTAATCTGAGTGATATTTTTCACTAATGTTTTATGGAGGTGAATTGTAACGCTTCAGAAATCTATGGTAAGGTTATCTCTTTACTGTTTGGAAGCCATTGCTGTAGAGTTTCAAGTCTTTCTAACTTATATACTTGAGGGGAAAAGCCCCAACACATTTGGAAAAAAAGGTTGGGATTTTAAAAAAAAAATTAAAATTTCTTAATAGTATTTTAAATTATTTGTTTTTATTACAGGGTTGATCTTTGGAATGCCAGTAACTTGAAGTTTGGTGACGAGTTTCTAGGAGAACTGAGACTCCCTTTGAAATTTCTCCGACAGTCTAGTTCTTATGAAGCATGGTATTTGACATTTTTCTTATTTTTCTTTTGGAGAATAAGTAGAAACATATGTCTATTCTGAAGACTTAAGAATAATTACTGCTATGTGATAAAGTTTAAATAGATTTAATTTGTATCTTTTTTGTAAGCAAGCCAAAATAATCTTAGCAAGTGTAAGAACAAGAAGTTTTGATAATGTGATTAGAGGTTTCAGTCTGCCTCTCTGTAGCATGTGGGAGTTCTAGTATGTTTTTTTTTATATTATTTACTGCAGTTCATCAGCAGTGCTATGGTTTTAGTGTGTGGGTTTTTAATCATATCTACATAAATCTTTATGTTTGGAACTTCCCATGTTGCTGTTGGTGCAAAACAGACTGGCAGACTTAATTAAGAGGTCTGATTCAGAACTCTCAAGAGTTTGATACATATGTAAATACTCTGTGTATCTGTACAGTTTCTCTATGCTCATGTATAGCCTGAGAAAATCTTGTGTTTCAGCACTAAGTTTCTGTTTTATTTTTTGCATATCAGGTATTTTCTGCAGCCCAGAGATAATGGTAACAAGTCATTGAAACCTGATGACCTCGGTTCCTTAAGGTTAAATGTGGTTTACACTGAGGACCATGTTTTTTCCTCAGACTACTACAGTCCACTGAGAGACGTCCTGCTAAAATCTGCAGATGTTGAGGTAATTTTCTTGTGTTGTTTGTTGTTTACTTGCAGATCATCCTCACAGGGGTCTCTGAGTATTTGTCACTATCTTGCTGACACTTTAGTTGTGTAATTACCAGAGAGGTCAGCTCTTCCTTTTCAGACCTCAGAGCCTTGTAAAGCTCTGCATATCTCTGGTGCTTGTTTTCAGTTCTTGCAGAGATCTTTATCTGCATGCTGTATGGTGGGTGAAGGCAGACCCAGGAACACAGTGGTTTTAGCAGCAGCATATTCTCTGAGACTTTTAATTTTACATGTGCAAATGCCAAGTAAACTTTAGTTTGATCAATTGTTTTCCTTTACTGGAGAGGAACAGGTTTGTTTGCATGATTGAGAAAAACCCAAATGAAGAACTAATCCTGAAACATCAGAGATTTGGACCATGTGTGCCCTTATATATACTTTTTACAGTTGTAATTGTTTCTTCAGTAAAAGAACTGGGCTCTGTACTCACTGTGACTTAAAATTGCGAAGGGTTATATAGTTCTTCCTCTTCACTTGCTTCCCAGGCAAGTGACATTTACTGAAAAGACAGCCATTAAAAATGTGGGGAATAAAAAGAGATTGTACTGTAATAGTTTTTAAATTGCTGCCCTCTTGTGACCAGAAGTTACAGCCCACAAAAACTGGGATGTAGCATCCACCCACATTATATACAGACATTTGGGTAACTGGCCATTGCAACTGTTGTGTGGGGTTCTGCATTAAGAAGCTGATGGGAAAAGAAAGAAAGAATGGTTATTCTGGAAGGATTTCTCACAGTTTTTATTTTCCACTGTTCAGCCTGTTTCAGCATCAGCTGCACATATTTTGGGTGAAGTTTGCAGAGAAAAACAGGAAGCGGCCATACCTCTTGTCAGGCTTTTCTTACACTATGGCAGAATTGTGCCTTTCATAAGTGCCATTGCAAATGCTGAAGTGAAGAGAACTCAGTAAGTACCAAAAAACAAGATGCAATCAAACATACTTAAACTGCATTGGCTAGTTGTAGAATCCTCCACTCAGTTTCTGGAAATATGCAATTTCAGAAGAAAATGTCAGGGTGGTTCCTGTTCTTCCTAGCTGAGTGGCAGAGTTGTTCTAAATTCCTTCACTGCTCTCAAGATCTGGTTAATTTGACCTTTAGGAGGAGTTCCCATCATTTTTTGTGAAAATTATTTGCAAGACTATTCTAACATGTGAGAGCAGGGATTTTACTCTTCTCAGTCTTAAGTATATTTGATAACTGAAAGTCTACATTGTCTTCAGCTGTTCATATGAAATCATTTCAACTTTATCGTGTGCTAATAAATCATTTAGTGCTGAGTGTGTGTTTGTTGAATTTGATCAAAACAACAAACAAGTTTCTTCCTAATCATGAATATTTAAGGCAAGCTGTGTGTCTAATCTTCCCAGTTAGAGGCCAAAGGATTAAGGATGGGATTGAATTTGGCATGGGATGGCAGAAAATGAAGTTGGGTTTTTTGGTTGCTTCTTTTGAGTTCCTTGTTTGACTTACTGGTGGGCTGCTAGTTCAATAGTGTAAGATCTAGTGTTCACACCAAGCAGGTGCTAAAGAACATTTGTTGCCACAAGCCTTGTGCCTGTGTAGTCATGCTCTTCACTAACAGTAGAAGAGACAATTGGGAGTCAAGGGGAATGACAGATAATGACTGTAAACTTCCTCAGTACAAAACCAAGTCTTTTTGTGGGTTGGCTCTTCTCAGAGTCTGAGGGATTAAGGGTTTTCCTTCCTGTAGTTAGGTGTATTTTTTCTGAGCTGCAGGTTGGCTGAAACAGCGCAATTGCTGCAGCATGAGGAAATTTGCTGATCCCTAGTCAGTCATGTTCCTGTGATAAAGTAGCAAAGATGGTGTTTGTTTTCAGGGCTTTCTGGCATTTGTAACAGGCAGTGAGCTTACTTGCTTTTGTGAAACAAAATGATGAATCCAGCAAAGTAATTGATCCTGATCACTGCTTGTAAATGAGTACAACCATAGTAAGCTGTAAAAACCAGAAAAGATACCAGTGTGTATATGAGCTAGAAAATAACTTCAGATCCAGGTTTGATCCACTGTCACTAAGCACAGGTTTTGATTGTACATATTGTAGATGAGATCACTGATTACGTACCTATTTGCATAACATAAATTGCTAAGCAAGGGAGGTACAGGTACATGGTAGAGCAGCTGGCTGAAGCTTTATCTGTCACGGAGGCCGTACATCTAGTACAAGATGAGTTCCGTGCAAAGAGCTCTTTAGAAAAAGCTGAGAGTCTGCATGATGCCACCTTGCCACACAGTTCTCAGGGCTGAACTGGGATCTGCACTGTGTTGTCACAGAACAATGCTCTAAGTCCCTTAGGGAAGTACGGCTGTGCCATTGGAGTCTGCATTTTCTTCTTCCAAGCTTACAAGTACTTATTTTGTAGGTGCAAAGTAGTAGGTTGTGTGCAATGTCCAGTGTGGTTGTGAGACTAAAATCACTGCCTCTTTCCCTTATTCAAATTAGCACTGTTCAGTAGCATGTGAAAACAGATGTTTCCCACATTTGTGTTGTAGACCTCTTTGATTTGAGCCTGTGTGTTGCTGTGTATTTGGATAGTGCACTGGGCACATGACGCTAATACAATGAAGATCTGTAGTCCCTCTGGATTTTCCAAGGCTGCTGCTTTTCTCTTATACCCTGGATGTGCACTAAATGCTGCATGACTGCATTTAATGGCAGGCTGATTTCAAAGGGAGGTTTTGCTTGTGTATTCAAAGCCAGGATTCTGTCACCTTTCACTGCTGCTTTTATTTCCATGTATTAGTAGTTCATTACAAAGAGACTAAATTACAGAAAAATGTTCACTTCTAGAGATCCAAACACCATTTTCAGAGGAAACTCGTTAACTTCCAAGTGCATTGATGAGACAATGAAACTGGCAGGGATGCATTATCTGCAAGTTACACTAAAGCCAATTATAGATGAGGTAAGAACAGTTTAGACTGTTTATTTGGTAAAATGTCATTGTATGGTATTTGTTCAGGGAACAAATACTGTTTATTACGTCACATTTTAAAAACACTTTGTAGGAATAATGCTTAATAGCTTGTTTCTGCATTAAAATCCTGTGTGTTAGGTTAGCCACAGCTGAGTTGCCCAATTCAGAAACAGTTGGATTGCAATAAAGGAAAAGGAAAATTTCTATTTATTAAACCACATTACTCTGTTTTATAAAAACTAGCATATATTGTTTCTGAGAAATTAATAAATAGTATATACAATAGAAAGCTGTTGTGAAGCTATAAGTAATGCATTTCATCCAGTGGGTATAAAGGGATACAGTTATTCTTAGATAACTGTGCATGTGATGCATGTATTGGAACAATGGTTTATTATCTGTCCAGTCCAGAATGGTGGGTGGGGGTATTTTAGTGCAGTAATTGGGCAATACTTTCAGACCACAGACTTCCTTTAAATGATTTGACAATTTCTTGAGCTGTTCTTGTCTTAATGTTTCATCCGAAAATGTCAAGTTTTAAAGAATATGGATATACTTTTAAAGTTGACTGTTTGTTTCGGAGAAATAGGACTTTTCTTGAACAGCCTTGCTTCAGAGAGTCTAAAGAACAGTTTTGCATTTCAGTTGAAGAAAAGGGTAGAATGAATTAATGCTACTTTTTGGAAAAAAATAAAGATCCCGCATAATTTACCTTTGCTGCCAAAAGAAAAAAATACTGTTTATAAAGTTGGCTTTTGCCTCTTACAGCTCATCTCAAAAGCTAACAGATTATGCTTTTTACAAAACTTTTTCTACTTATAGATAATCTTATATATCAATTGTTCACTATATTTTTTTCCTAGATCTGCCAGGTCCATAAACCTTGTGAAATTGATCCTGTGAAATTAAAAGATGGTGAAAACCTGGAAAATAACAGGGTATGCATTAGATTTTGAAGACAGTCTCTGTTTATGCCATGAAGTTTAACTGAGGTCCTCAGAAGTTTGATCTTGCAAATAATTTTTCATTTATTAGAATACACTGTAAGCTTTCTTGATACCACCCTTATTATTATTTCACAAGAGCTTTACATGATGCTATAAATGCAATACCTGTAGAAAGTTAATGACTTTTCCTGCTGCCTTGAGGACAGGGATAACTTAGCCTGTGGCTAAACTGGAGAAAAGGAGGCTCAAGGGAGACCTTCTCTCCCTCTTCAACTAAGAGGGTCTTGTAGCAAGGTGGAGGTTGGCCTCTTCTCCCAAGTAACAAGTGACAGGATGAGAGGAAAAGACCTCAAGTTGCATCAGGGCTGCATATTGGGAGAAAATTTCTTCACCTTAAGGGTGGTCAGGCACTGGAATAGACTGGCCAAGGAAGTGGTGGAATCACCATCCCTAGAAATGTACAAGAGGCATGTGGATGTGGCACGTGGGGACGTGGTTTAGCGGTGGACTTGGCAGTGCTGGGTTAACAGCAGGACTCAATAGTCTGAGAGGTCTTTCCCAGCTTTAATGATTCTGTGATTCTGCCGATGCTGTAGTAAACAGTGCTAGAAGAAGGAATGATATGCCATACGGATGTATCATTTAATGTTTGGTTTGATAGGAATGCTATTTTTACTCTTCTACTTGAATATGTGCATTTCCCAAACAGTATAATTGAGTGAGAGTTTGTTTTTCAAGTGTATAATGTTGAAAGTGGGAATCTTTTAATGATGCCACTATGAATAAAACCAGGAATAGTACCACTTTCCACAGCAGAAAATTATACTAATTTTGTCATAATCATTGCATTTTTTTTCAGGAAAATCTGAGGCAATATGTTGATCGCATTTTTACTGTAATTACAAAATCTGGTGTAAGCTGCCCTACAGTGATGTGCGATATTTTCTTTTCACTGAGAGAATCAGCTGCCAAACGTTTTCAAGGTGAGTTTATATCTATTGTTTTATTTTGCATAACTGATAGCTTTTAAACACAGGTGTAGTCTAGCAGTCTGCATGATCCCTGTCGGATTTAGTAATTGATCAGCATCTTATCCAAAATAATGTTTGCAGTATGTTAATGCTGTTTTCTCATCAATTATTCATTCCACAAGGAACATGATTTTTGATGATGGAGTTTTTTCTTAAACATCTTTCAAAGGAAAACAGCATTTAAAAACGATCATTATCATGATCTTTCATGGGTTCAGTATTTGCAAAGCACACTCAATTTTCAAATGTTCAGGGTTTTGTAATGGCTCATTCTGCAGATTCCATGCAGTGGAATTATTTTCTGCTCATATGTCAATCTGCCATAAAAGCCAGTCTGTAAATTTGAGTTACTGCAAGCTCATTGCTCTAGAGCCCATGTGCTGCAAAGGTTTTCTGGCTGTCAAGAGAGACAGTTCTTTCTAGTCCCTCAGTTGTTTTAACTCTGTGACCATAAGTGGGCAATGTAAAAGCAGAATTAAGCAAAACAACCAAGCTATGTATTTTCATGAAGGGAAGCAGATTACAGTAAGGAAGTTTTAGAGAGAGTAATACGAGTTCAGCTTTTAAACAATCACTTTGGAGTAGGCAACCTCAAGTGGAAAACCATTGACTGTGCTGTCGTGCTCTTTATTTTATGTTTAAATAAATAAGTAAAATGTATTTTCTGTAACTACCAACTGGAATAGCTACAGTAGGAGTCTGCACAACACTTGTGCTCAGGGCTATAAGTAGGTAACTGAGAGTTGGCCTCTGTGCTGAACGTTTCATAAACTATGTAAATTATTCATCATACTTCAGTGCATATATGGAATAGCAGATGTCTATGAAATTCCCTGTGTGGTGGAAAAGTGAATGGTGTTCTTGCAGCTTATGCTGTGAACCTGCTTATTTTTTAAGGAGTGTCTCATTGACATTTCCTTAGGTAAGGCTAGCTGATCTCTGGCTCCAAATCCTCTATCATCAGTTAATCCTGTAACTCACAGATATATACATTATCCAGAACATGCTTGAGTTAGCTCTCTCAAGGCTCTCTGATAATTTTATGAGGCTTTTCAGGAAGGATTATTGAAATGCTGAGTAGAGGTCTTTTTTTAATTTTAATAGGTGACCTAGATGTAAGGTACACAGCCGTCAGCAGCTTTATTTTCCTGAGGTTCTTTGCTCCTGCCATTCTTTCTCCAAACCTCTTTCAGCTTACACCACACCATCCAGTAAGTACTGTATCAGTTTTTTCCGACTATGTTTATGGTTCTGTCACCATAGTCTGTCTATCAAGATTCTTTCTTCAATTCTTTTTAATAGCCTTTAGGAAAAGTACCTTTGTTAGTTCAAAGATCTGTTATATGTGTCTTGGATATGAAGCGTATGTTGAATGACTTTGTACGTGAAGAACTTGGGAGATACTGGGAGAAGAGTGAAATTTAAGGATAAAGAAAGTTGATGGTCTAAGCTGCTGTGGACGAAAAGGTCATTGCTTCGTTTTTGCCGCATCACATTAATGCTGGATTGATCGTCAGCAGTGTTGGAAATATTTTGGATGCTAAGCAATGTATGCCCGGTTTCTAGTAGTTGTTCATATTGGGAGTGGGGAGGACGTGGACTGCCTTGTTTTTGTTTCGCGAGTGATTGCCTTTGGATCTCTGAAGGTCAGTAGGGTAGCAATGGAGCATGACGGCTAAAGAGTCAAAAACCTTTTAATAGAAAAGCAACTTTTTTCCTGCAATGCTTTATTTGGGGTATTTTCTAATTTTTTGTTACTCTTCTTCAAGTGAAATAAGAAAGAAGAAATACACTTTACCTTCCTCTATTCATCATTCTAGCTAGCTAGTCCATATAATATTGTTCTCTTTCCTAGGATCCTCAGACTTCTCGAACTTTGACACTTATCTCTAAAACCATTCAAACACTAGGCAGCTTATCAAAATCTAAATCTGTAAGTATGCTATTTTCATTTAATGGCTTAATTTAGGAAAGTGATTTTTTTAATCTTTTATCATTAGTTGTAATTAAACCTTTAAAATGCTTGAGTTGCACCAGGCTTATGCAAAACTGGTTATGTTTGCTTTGATTATAAGCCTCTCATGCTTAGAGGAAAACTAAATCTGTCTTAATCTGAACTAGATTTCAGTAAAGCAAAATTGTGTCACCAACCTAGAAGTCTGTTTCAGGGCTCTTCATTCCTACCTCTGGAAGAAAGACAATGATCAGGAGAACCTGTGAAGTTCTCTACTTACCTGTGATACATGATTAGCAGCTCTACAGGACTTTATAGATTATTTCAGCATTTTAAAACTCATCTGAGAAAAGTCCCCCAGTAAGGGGAAGAGCTGTACTTTCCTTTTCATACCAGTTCAGTGTTCTATCAGTGATGAGATTAGATCTAGATGCCCATACTCTGGATGTTTGATTGAAATGTGTACCTGAGGCACCTCACTGCTGTAGCTGGTGGTAATTTGGGGTGGTTGGGGTCTTGTTAGGAGTCATACAGGCAACTGTGGATGACCAGGTACCTCAATAATGAATCCTTCAAGATTGTAGAATTCCTTTTCTTGCACTTCTTGTCAGGAGGAAAATTAAAAGCCAAAGCAGAATTTTGAAGCATTTGAAGAATGCATTATTAACTGTAGTAACTGAACATATGAAATGCGTTCTGCTACTGAAATAAAAGTTTGGAACTACTGAATGTGTGCTGTTTAACATGAAAGTAGTGCTTTGCTTATTTTACTTCTGGCTAGAAAAAAACCCCTGTCTTATCTGCAGTGGCTTGCCTCTTGATTTACTGCTATTAATAATGGTATTTTCTGTATAAACTGTATGATGATATGCATGGTTTTGGCTTTGTATTTCAGGCCAATTTCAAGGAATCTTACATGGCTACATTTTATGACTATTTCAATGAACAGAAATATGCAGATGCAGTAAAAAATGTAAGTAATGCATGTGCAGGTTCTAAAAATCCTGCTGTGCTGTTAAAGTTGAACCCTAGAAAGCAATACATACTGTTGGTAAACCAGGAAGTGTGTTGAGAAAAGCAGATTCCTGATAACTAATATTCAAGAAACTTTTATCAAATTATAAGCATGTCAATAGTAAAATCTCTTTGCATCTATTTCTAGTTAATAATTAGGTTGGATTAACAAGCTGCTGCTTAGAGCTTTGGAGATGTGTGTACTTTGTAGAATGCTGCAGATCTGTGATGAAAATTGCTTAGTCCAAAAGGAAGGGAAAGATCCATATAACAAAGGAGAAGCATAAGAAGTATTGGGCATCTGCAGTTCTACTGCTTAAGAGCATTTGTGCTATTTTTAGGTTACAACCCAGGAAACCTCCCAGATTCCTCAAGCTTCTGCCATTCTCTTCTGTTTAACTACTTCTACAAATATTGTCTTGTAGCTCTGTGCTGTGCAAATGTTGAAAGATTTTAATTTGGGTAGTGTGGTCCTGTCATTTTTACATCTGCTTTTTGTTCGCCTTTTAGTTTCTAGATCTAATTTCATCTTCAGGAAGAAGAGATCACAAGAGTATAGAGCAACCCATATTGCTTAAGGAAGGGTAAGTATGCATGTGCAACAAAACCCTCTACTCGTGTGCTTACTGCCATGCTGAGGCAGCCATCTCTTTTTCTGCCACCCCTATTCCATTCATGCATTCAGGGAAGAATGTAGGAAAATTCTTGTGTTGCAATTTCTGCTCTCTGTGGTTGCTATGGCTGATTTGAACATATTTTCATTTGATTTAATCATCTTAATATAAATGTGTTTTGAAATAAGTGAAGGAAAGAGAAGCCTGTAGAACATAATTAGCGTAGCTAAGGCAAAATAAACTTAAATCAGCATTGTTTAAAATCAAGCTGGGGTCTTTCTTGAACTCCAGTGAATAAAACCTGTAAAATTCCATGTGAAGACAGTGAAAGACTGTGAAGACAGATACTGAATAACTTAGTGAGAGCAAAGCCTGCAAATGGAAGTTTGCTTTTCCTGCCCTATAAGATTCATATGCTAACTATTATCGTGGCCATTTCAAGGAAAATTTGACATGCATTTGGAACAGTTTATAGTTTTAGTACCTTTCCTTTTTTGGGAAGTATGTTCCATATGCTGTGTTAGTTTCAGATACCAGTTGTTGAAATTTTTTGTTACAGAACTGAGTTATTAAGATCATCTAAGTGCACTGTAGAAACAGCTTCTTTGAGCTGGGAGGAAGAAAGTAAAAAAATCCAAATTTTTGTCAGAGCTCAGTAAGCTCGAATACTGTTTGGAAGTAAGCCTTCATGGTCACTTTAAGTAATGCAAAATCTACATTTTCAGTGAAAACATGACTACCCCTTCTATTTAACCTTGACAATTCACTTCTCTGATAAACCTCTGTCCTTAGAAGCAATTTTGTCTATTTTAATTCCGTAGATTTATCATTCTTTTGGTTTTCAAAATAAATTTATAGTTTGTAACATTTACCCTCTAACTGTAAAACATTTTTTCTGCCTCTGTCTTTCTTTTGCTCCTGTCTGATTTTTTTCTGTCTTTTCTTGCTCGGCCTGTGGCTGCTGTTGTAAGGACTCTTAAACTAACAGTAAAGAAAGTTGATGGTAATAGTTCATGCAGGTAAGATGGTAGAGGCAGTTGCTGCTTTGCTGTAGCTACTGGCTGACAGCATGTCCTTCGCAGCAGTAGATTTGTCTGACTTAACTTCGGGGAGGAAGTACTCTGTTTAACCATCCTGAAATGCCTGTGTGAACCCAGCAGAGAACATTTAGTTACCCGTTTCTTCATGTTGACCTTTTTTTTTTTCCCCCGCCTTAAAACAAAAACCTGCTGTAAATAGAGAATAAGGGATTTTTATCTGTAGGCAGGGCACCAAGAAGCACTGTATGGATCCTGAAGAGCTTACTGAAAGTGATTAAGAGACAGTACGTTTTCTAGGCACTCCTTAAGTAGAATTCATGTAAATTATTCTCAAGGCTAAGAAGTGGCCTTCAGCAGTCTGTCTTTTTCTGACATTTTGCATTATTGCCATGTTTTGTTGTGGGACTTTTCACAGCCTTTGATTTGATTCTTCTGCAGATTGAATAGCTGTTTAGTGAGGTTTTTATTTGTCTTTGCAATATTTTTTCCTTGCTTTTGTTTTTTTAATCGATCTTTGCCTCTGTTAAGAGTATCAAATGGAAAGCTATAGCATATTTACTTTCGAATGAAAAGATTAGTCATTGGCACTTGGGTTTACTGACATCAGTCATGCCATCACTGCTTAACAACTGCCTGCCTGGATCTTTCCAAAAGGAAGAGAATGAAAAGGAGAGCTAGTTGTTTTTGTTGGTGGAAAGGGCATGTTAATATTTTGAAGCAAGCCTAAGGCAGATCCAGACTCAGGTCTACCATAAGCATGAGAAGAAACAGTATCTCCAACCACCTTGTGCTGAAATGGGTTAATCTTGGGCTTTTTCTCCTCTTGTGCTTCTGTTTGCTCTGACTTCTCATACGTTTTGCAATTGCTAGAAACAAAGAAGCTGACCTTGTAACTTCTGTGACTTTGAATGCTAGTCACCTATCTCTGGAAAATAAAAGCACATTTTTCTCTTGGCTATGTCAGTTATGAAGAATTTAACTAGAAGTGTGCTCTTAGCTCTGCCATATGGAGTTTGCATTTTTCAAAGAGAAGTGGCTCTGTAGGAGTTTGCAATTTTAAGTCACCTTTAAGTGTTGGCATGAGAAGGACTAGAAACTAACTTGAAGAGCATATTTTCCTGCCCAAGGATATCAGTTCTTCCTTTGAAGTTTGCCTTAACCTGGGATTAGGAGGGCTACTGCCAATGAGCCTGGTGATGACCTGAATCACATGGTTCTATTAAATATTTCCCAAGTATTCCAAGAATAAAGACCAAGATGGTAACTGTCTGACCATTTTAAGAATGAGAGATGTGTAACTATAACCAGTTTAAAAAAAAAAAATCTGTTGCTGTAGACAGTCTTTGTCAGCTTTTGCCCACACAACTTGGAATGAGCAGCAGGCACAAGGCCAGCTGGTTACAAAACAGTTAAAGTCTGAAGGAACTTGGCTTTCTGTTTGGGCTTTAAACAGACCTATGATTTAGTCAGATGTATTGTAGTTTTTTGTGACTGAAGGTACCAGAAGCAAGAAACTGTATTAGCTGTTCTAAGCATTTTAGCTCTGCTATTGAAAAATCTTAAACCATTTTGCTGTTCTCTCTGTGTGCTCTTTGTGCTGTATAGTGCCTTCCTACTTGATAAAAACTACTCTGTAGTAAGTAGTTTTTACCCACTCCATTATACAGTTCTGTATTTGGCACAGTAGTTAATGTAATGTGTAGAGTAGCTGTTATCAACTCTCTACTGCATATGCACACACATTTTTATGCAACAAAAGTGATGCTGAGCAGTATGAAGTCACTAAAGTCACATTGAAGCTTTTGGATTGATTTAGTGGTTAGGAGAATGGTGGATGCATCACAGTTTCTCAGTAAACTAATTTCACAGTAAACGCATTCAAGTTTGAAATTAATTCAAACTGACAACTCACTAAATGAACACCCCTAATCTGCTAGAAAAGGGGTGGGCGTGCTCTACCTTCCAGCCATGAGATCACTTTGTATGTTACTGAAATTGCATTTCCAACTGCAGTATCTATGTGCAATTGCAAATGAGGCTGTGGAACATCCCGATTTTGTTTCTAGAGCTTGAGAGTGGCTAAAGCATGTAAGAGTACAGTCTCTGTGCTCCAGAGGCTTTACACCTGCCTTTTTAAACATAGTCTAAACCCTTTGAGCTTTCTCACAGCTTTAAAAAAAAGTGATAATAAAGCTTGTAGAGTCAACAGGTCGAGCTTAGCAGAGCAATACTAACCGTGTTCTGCCTTTTTTCTGCTGTACAAGGAAACCATTTATCTGGATTTGTAAATACACAAAGGGCACAAACTGCAGCTCAGTTAACTAATCATAAGTCAAGTTACATGTCTTGCCCCTCATCTAGATCTGGAAAAAGGACAGACTTAACTAATAGATGCACTAAACCTATCCAAATGTGACTCTCTTCCTTGCCAAGAAAAGACCTCAATAATTAGAAAACACTCTGTGTCTCCTCCTAAAGCTTTGCAAGTGCAATGACATAGATCTGTATGTATATACATATATGTATAAAACTATATACAAAAGCATGTATCTTCAAAATCTGTTGTATTGTAACAATTGGTGCACTGTTTACTAGGTTCATGATCAAGAGAGCACAAGGAAGAAAACGATTTGGTATGAAAAACTTCAAGAAGAGATGGTTTCGCCTGACAAACCATGAGTTTACCTATCAGAAAAGCAAAGGTAACAAAGGTTTGCCAGTCTTGTTTTGATACATGTAGGCAAAGGTTAGACATAAGGATTGTGTAGGAGTAGAAGACTGGATCTAGATCTGTAACTGTGGAAGACACAGTGCAGGCATGTCTGTCAGCCTGTATGTCCTCGCTGTTTTTTTAGTGTCTGCATTGACAGTTAGAGAAGCTTCTTGGATAGCAAAATACCCTGTAAGTTAGTAAAGTATTTGATAATATTTGTCTAATATCAGTTATTAACATCATCTGTAGGTTTCACAGTTTGGACACAAATTTGGGAGGAAACAACCCAAAAAGGGCATCTCTCTCTCCTGCCTGCCAGGCAAGCAGATCCCGGCAGCCTCTCTCCCCAGTGGAAATAATTTCTCAAATGAAAGTGGAAAAAAACTGTTTATTTAACAAACAGAGTCCCTCACAGGCACAGGGCAGAAAAGGNCAGAGTCCCTCACAGGCACAGGGCAGAAAAGGATATTGAAACCCCCTCCTGTCCAGGTAAAGGAGGCTGGTGGATTTTATATAGTCCCCGCAGTCCTGAGCTGGGCAGGGGTACGAATCAGGCTTGCTATACTGATATGCTTGGTGATAATGATTTATAGAAGGTTAACAGAGCTACTGAGAGCTGTTGAAAATGTGTATGGTATGTTGTTTTTCCATCCGAAACCAGCACACACAGTTACCTAGATTGTCCTAGGAAACAAAATTTACAAACCTTAAACTGGGATTTGGGTTTGTATTGAACATTCTCAGCTGCATCTCAGCACGTGCTCATAAATTCTGTAGCATTGGCACAACTGGATGCAGTAGACAGGGATTCGCCTGAAATCTTTGAACTTTCAAAATGTGTTCACTTCATGTTGCCTAATAGCAAGGATTTTGCTTTCTGCAAATTGTTCCTGTCTATTCAGTAGTACACAACAAATACCACTTCCTTCCATCACGTAAGTACATAGGGAGTAAGAAAGATAAAGGAAGTATGTTCAGATCATGCCAGTCATTATTTCCCACTCAACTTTGAGATCTTGCGTCAGGACTAGTTCAGTGCAGCTGACAGGAATGATTTATTTCATTGTCACCTTTGTAGTAAATATACTGTGTCCTGCAGCACTAATCAGTTTCTAAGAGTTTTGCTAGCGTAAGGTAGTGCAGCTGAAAACAGAAATGTACTTAAGATAATACTTAAGGACCATGCTAGCAAATCCCTGCCGAGTGAAAGATTTTCCCTCCTTTCTTACGCAGTCAAAATGATATTCAAAGAAACTGAATCAGCCCTTAGAAAAAGGGCAAAAGGTGAAGATGAGTTCTAAGTGGCTCATTATCTGTGTCTGTGTGTTCTGCAGGTGATCACCCTCTGTGTAGCATTCCAATTGAAAACATTCTGGCAGTGGAAAGACTAGAAGAGGAATCCTTTAAAATGAAAAATGTAAGTAGGTCATCTTCATTAATGTATTTGTTAGGCTGCTCCAGATCCACCAACCTAATCACCTTTTTCCTTTTTGTAACCTGGATTGGATTTCTATTGAAAGATGTACAACCACAGCTGCTTGTTCTGTATATAGTAGCAGGAGTTTCCAAAAGTGCAGCCCATTCAGATTCTTAACAGCCCAGTCAGCAGTCTTTGGATTTCGTGATGTGCAGCACAGTCAGTACTGAGCACTGCTGATCAGCTGTCAGCTCTGTAAGGTCACACACAGGTAAGATGATCGAGTCCCTGCCCTTTCTGTCAGCCCTCTCTAGTGGGAAGGAACTCACTGCTTATAGTTGTGAAGGATCACAACTTCTTTATTAGCTATTAGGTTTCTTTATTGGTTAATGGAAATACATATATATATGGATTTGTATCTTTATATTTAATTTGGGTTAGGTTATGTACCAAAACAAAATCTGTGCTGTGCTATTATGGTTTACCATTTTGATTGCCACATTAGGGAATAAAATACAGCTGTATTTCTCATGCATGGAACACTACTGCCAACTTCTGTATTGTGTAAGAACAGACTTGATCCGTTTGGGTGATACTGGGAGCCTTTTTCATATACCTCTGCCTGTAAAGCTGAGTCCAGTCCTTAAAAAATTGGATTTAAAATTAAAAAAAAAGCTCAGGGTTTTTTTTTTTCCAGTTCTAAACATGCATCTACTACAGGCTTATTTATACATATAAATGGTTGTGGCTTTTATCTTTTTCTGCCTTTAAGTCTTTCCTGCCATCTACACTGCTTGTGAGCACCTTGCAGGGCAGTGGTTAAACCTGCCCTAGATATTAGGTTCCTCAAACAGCTCTTTGTTAAAAGTGAAATACAATGCTAGGCTCCTCAGGATTTCCCAGTTTCAGGTATTATTTTGGTAGCATCTCTCTCTGCTAAAACACGGAGTAAGTTTCAGTTCCATCTGCTTCTAGAACACCTCTCAATTGTGCTGTAGTTTGCTCTGGTGTTTATAACTCTACTACATAGGCAAAAACCAACCAAACTGCAAAATAATTTAGGCTATCAGAAGGCAGCTGTAACATGTGATGAACAGTTGCCAACTGCACTCTGCAAGCTAACTTGATTGAACTGAAAGCAGCCACAGAGTTGAGATAAAACTCATTTTCTGTGGAGAGGAGCTGAGCTATAATTCTGTAACTTATGTGAGTCTACTGAGCTAGACTGAGCATCCAAAATATGTCTGCATTGGGAAGGTTCATTATGGGAAAAATATACCTTTATTGTTAACATCAAAAACCTTCTGCTATTTTGGTTGCTTAAATTCAGTATTAACCTGGGAAATCAAGGTGACTACATCCATTCCAGAAAGTAAGATTCAGTCTTTCCATAAACAGTAGAAAATACTGTTACCACCTTCTTGTGCTAATATATTCCTATTTTTCTTGCCATACATAAATAGATTACTGCAGCAAGATCAGAATTCTCAGAACACCACAGCAGATGTATTTGCAATGGATATTCCCTCGTGGGTGCTAAGTGTGAAAAAATTCGCATTTTATATAAATACTCTCTGTGTATCTGTGCTCTGAATTGCACCTAGTAAGTCTTTCTCACTCATGATAAATCTGCCTGTCTGGCAGTAAGGCCAGTAGCCTTTGTCATTCTTGAGCACAGTTTGGGGAATGTGAGGGTGGCTTTAAGTACTGTTTGGGTCTTCTGTGTTTGAGAGGCAACTCGTGGTTTTGGTAGTGTAAAGGTCTTGCAGCCACTTGAAATTCTTGGCTTAGTTGTGGGCTCCTCAGTAACTGTTGCCATATGTTGGATCACTTTGGTTGGTATCCCCTTACGCAAAGCCATACTTCTTGAATCTGTTCCTTTTTTGCGATGCAGGAGACTCCATTTACCCCAGCAGGACATTAAAATTCTTTTCCCTGTACTTCGTTGTTAACAGAGGGTTGAAATGCATGCTCCTGTCCTCCTTTTTCTTCCTTCCTTCCCTGTTTCCCAGACTCAAATTGACAGTTATGCCCTGAAGAGTTTTATTGAAAGGACTCTTTGGTGTGTAGTTGGTACTGTTGGACTGAGCACACCAAGCAGCTCCTACACTGCCATTGTGTATTGAGCGTTTTTAATTATTGTCTGATACCAGTAGGGATACTAGATCCAGGGAAATGGTTGGTTGAGTTTTCCCTTTGCTGTTTGGAATGATGTATATCTAAAAGTGTCGCAAAGGAAGAAAGGGTTGTGCTTGGTATGAGTTTGCAGCATTCTCCCAACCAGCTAGGTGCAGAATTCAAGCCAGTATTTCAGGTCTATGTAACAATCAAAGGCAAATTTCAATTTTGTTGGGTCTGGTTTGTTGATATTGTTTGGTTTGTTTGTATATTTTTTTGTTGGGCTTTTTTTGTGTGAGTGTGTACATCTCTCTGGTTTTCTTTTTAAAACAGCCCAGCGAAACTAGCTGTTTGGAAAATTGTATTCCGTATGGTATGGGTAATGTAATGTCTAATGATTTGAATAATCAAATAAAGAAGTAGAGAGGTGAAAAATAATTTAGGCATACCTGAAAGAGAGAAGAAAATGCACTAAAATTAAGTATGTGCAGAAGCTAGAGGAAATGGAGGAAATTCACCTTTCCAAAATTTGCAGCTAGGATCACTAACTTGAGCTTAGTAATCTTCAGTGCATGATCAGTGTAATCAAGCAATAAGGCTGTGCATCAAAAATTTCCTTCTTCAAGAGGAGGGAAATACCCTTTTAGGCTGCAAGCTGTTTTGAGCAGGCAAGAGAACTTTAGTTTAGATTATCGGTGGCCAAGCCGTAATGCAGAATTAATGTGTAATTATTTAAACCACCTGATGTTAATCAAAGAGGTACAGTATTTCTGTGATTTTTTTAATAGCGGCTGTAGTTGGGTGTAGAAGCATGGAAGTTACTAAAAGGCGAGAGTCATGATGAAACCGGTATTGAAAGGACTAGAAAAATGGCAGTATTAAAGCAAAGCTGTCACTAAGGCTACATCTAAACTCTTGTTTTTCTCTTCTCTGCCCCCTGCTGATGAGCATTTCCTTTCAAGCCAGCACTGGGTTCCTCTGTCAGCCTTCCAAAACTTGGAGTTGCAGCATTACTAAAATTGCTCCCCCGAGGCTGACAACAAATCTTGTTGAGACCCAAGCAGCAAGTTGATATTAGCTATTTGTAAATCATCTCCTGTAGGAATGGTATCTTAGTCCTTGTACCAGGTGAAAGGTCTTGTTCTTTTAAGGGCACATTCATTCGCTGCTTGGTTTTGTGTTGAAATATATTTATCGGTCCATTCTTTTAGTGTGCTGTGTTTTTCTTGCAATAAATCTTCACTCCAAGTCTAGTCTTAGGTTCACTGACTCATTCTGGTGCTTTATTCTGTGGTTTACTTGCAGATGTTCCAGGTGATCCAGCCTGAAAGGAGAGTCCTGTATATCCAAGCAAATAATTGTGTGGAGGCCAAGGACTGGATTGATATCCTCACCAAAGTTAGCCAGTGCAACAAGAAGCGCCTCACGGTCTACCATCCCTCGGCCTATCTTAATGGCCACTGGCTTTGCTGTAAAGCTACTGCAGATAACACCCCTGGCTGCACTCCCTGCACTGGGTAAGGGTTTTAACGTGCCATTGGTGTAGGTGCTGCCATGGGTATGTGCGTCTCTGCAGTGTGACTTGCAGATGCACAGGTAATCGAGATCTGCCAGGTGTACAGGTGTTCAAAGGCCATCTGTTGGTATTCCTGATTCTGCATGTCTTGATCAAAAAGTTGACTTTTTAGTGTTAGAGATGGTGATAGGAGTTGACTGTGGGATAAAATACTTTGGTTTTGATCATCTGTCATTAATAAAAATGTCAGAAGTCCCTTCAATATCCTGTTTGCAAATTCCTGAAGCACTCATCTGCTGATAGATTTCATTCTAAACGGATCTTTTCAGGGGGCTGCTCGTGCTCTCTCTTAAAGGAAGATTTACTCTCTGGTCGGTAGGAAGCAATTTTCATCTAAACTGAGAGAAGTAACAAGACTGTAGTGGTAGTTAGAATCAGAATATAAGACCTTAAGACCTGGGTAGTTGGAAGTTCAATGCTTTGGCTCCTCCATCTGGTTGCAGCAGACTAAGTCACCAAAATGTCTGGATACTGATAGTCTTCTCTTTCAAGTCAGTGAAAGCATGCTGGATAAATAGAGGAATAAAGAAGTTTGAAGTTGTCTTCTTCTTTTGGGAAAAAAGGAAGATTTTGAGTTCTGTTACACACAATCTGTTGGCTTTCATGAGAATTCACTTTTACTTTGCTTTCCTTATTATATAGTGCTTTATGTGCCATAGTACACTGTTTAGCATATAACTTTTACCTCTCTTCTTGATGCCTTACAGAGGCCTGCCAGCAAATATACAACTGGATATAGATGGAGATAGAGAAACTGAGCGCATCTACTCTCTTTTCAACCTGTATATGCCAAAATTGGAGAAAATGCAAGGTGAGGATTAAAGATCATTGCATCTCCAGTTCACTTACCAAGGCAAAAAATACCTGTGAAAAGTTGGATGTTCTGGCTCGATCAGCCTTGCACATCACATCCTAGAACACAGTGGCCTTTATTTCACTTGTTTCTCCTTCTGCTGTCTTGAGGCAGTTGTGTGTAATATTTTTGGTGTAGTCTCATGGTCTGTAAAAAGTTCTTTGCGTAATAACAGTTGTTTGAAATACAGTCTTAACCACATCATCCTAAAATAGCATAGGCACAGAGCATTGCTTGGATGCTATGAACTGACAAATCAGAGCCAGCACTGAACCAGAGGTTTGCTGATCCTGACAAGAAGCACCAGCAAAGTTGAGGTTTCAGTGGAATATGGTTTTGTGTTACCAGAAGTCATGTGCACATTCCCTGATTCAGATCCTAAGAACAGGCTGGATACCAATGGTTTCTTTGGGAAGGCTTTTACGGAATTACCCATTGAGGATGACCTGTGGATGCCTGTGAAATGTTGAAAAGTGGAGTTTTGGCTGGGAAACCTTCAGGAGCTGAGGGAAGCAGAGATGCGATGGAAAGGATAAAAGAAGAGACAGCAGAGGAAGTTGGTACTAGTAGGCATGCCAAGAGAAGTATCCGGTGTACACAGTGCCAGACTTGAAATCCCAGTTTAGCACAGGGAGTGGCGGGGAAGCCTCCGCTGTGGCACTGATCTTTAAATAGGACTTTATTTTATAATATGAGATAAGCCAGTGGTGTCAAACACACAGACTGGAAAGCACTTTAATCTGTTCCTGGCTGCTGTGCAATTGCAAAGTCAAGATCCTCACCACTTCCGAGCTGTCTGAACTGGCGCCCAGCTTTCCCCTGTTCCGAATCCTCGCTGCCAGAGCCAGCATCGAGTTTCAGTGTTGGGGAAAAGGACGCAGGTCTGGCACAGACAGTGCAGCAAGGGGAAGGGAATTTGAAAGCTGAGATTGGGACAGCAGTAAAGCTAGAAGGAGAGACAAAGTACTCTTCCCCCTTCTTTCCCCTTCTAATACTGCCGGCTACAGTGCAGGAGTAGATCCATGGGAAATATGTTGTGGGTGTTGATGTGTAGTCAGTGTCCAGATCTCTTAGTCAGAGAGGCTCCCTGGTAAGACCAGAAGGTATAGAAGTATAACTTGCCCCTTTGGATATGTCATAAAGCAGACAGCCAGGCAGTGGTCATGGCATATTCTGCTTTAGGTTATTGTATCAACCTGTTAGCGGTAATGTGGTAAAACATGACTGCTTCAGCCTGTAATGTTTTTGAATTCAGCCTGTGCTTGCTGCCTGGGGATGGAACCTGTCCCAACAAGTGAATATTTGACTTCATGCAGGCCAACCCTGCAGCACAGTGGCAGAGGCAGGCCTGTGTCAGAGTTTCCAAAATGTGTGCATGGAGTGCAGATAGTGGCATTTGAGATTAAAGCACTGCCTGTGCAGCAAAGGACAGTTTCCCACCTAGCCAGGAGCAGCTGCCAGGCTTGCTGCCCTTTGCATATGAGACAAGGAGGAGGGAATGGGCATGGGACAGCCTCTGTGCCTCCCAACAGCCCAGCAAAAGGACAGGGGACTTCTGCTGTTGATGTCAGCCACAGCGCTGTGGTGGTCATACAGAAGCAAACCAAGAAACTGTATGAACCCCAGACTGATTATTTTTAGTCTGCTTGTCTTGCTTTTTTCCCCCTGCCTGATACCTATTCCTGTACTTTATTTTTTTTCTCCAGAGGCCTGTGGGAGCAAATCTGTGTATGATGGACCTGAGGAGGAAGAGTATTCTACATTCATCATTGATGACCCTAAGGAGACGTATAAAACACTAAAGCTGATTATTGAAGGTGTTGGAACTTTAGAGCAGGAGCATGCTCAGTATAAGAGGGATAAATTTAAGAAGACAAAGTATGGAAGCCAGTAAGTACAATGGGTTGTACAAACAGGCAAACAGTCCTGGAAAATGGTATTTCCCTTGCTTGTGCTCTGACTTTCACCATGTTTTGTCCAAAAAAGATCCTGCAAATACATACAGAGTAGCACTGTGACTTTGGATTGATATCACAATATTTTAAAGGACTGTAAGGACTTTTTAAATGCTTGTTTTTAATGCAGTTTCATTCATAAAATCTAAATGTGGGTTTGTCATATTGTTGGTTTTAAATTTTGAACCCATGCTGGTGAGATGAGCTGTTAATAGCAGAAGATACATGTGTTTACTAGCTTATCTTGGAGTGCTGGTTTAAAAATGGAAAGAGTTGCTGACACAGCCACATGACTGTATTTTGTGTGCACATAAAGCATTCTGCATATGGCTGACAAAAAAGAGGATTAATTCAGTCAGTTCTTCTAGCTCAAGTAAAATGCAGTATTAACATTACAATTAAAACTTTGAAAATCAAATTTCAGGATAAAGTTCTTGTGTGTTCCACTTTCTGTTGTGACATTTTCACATCCTGACAGAAAGCTCTATGTATAATATTGTTTTTGTCTTTGCTTTTAGAGAACATCCCATTGGTGACAAGAGCTTCCAGACATACATCAGGCAACAGTCAGAGATCTCAGCACATTCCATATGAAGTGCAAAGGAAATTACAGGACAGTGCTGAAGGGTTGATTAGTGATGCTAAATAGCAAAACAAAAGGGAAGCCACACATGTAGCAAAATGTATGGATAAGTGTCAAGCTTACAAACTTTGAGACTTGGTAAACGTATTCTCTTTTCAAGAAACTGTTATAATAGTTGCTATGCACTTTATTCATCTGGTTATTGACAGATGATAAAACCCTGCCTTCTAGGCAGTTGTCATGTGTATTTTTAAATTTGCTTTGGTTTCTTGGAATCTAGTGATCAGTTCAATGATCGAGGTGTGTGGACTTCATCTTGACAACTTCCATGCAATTCTTTGTTTTGGAAACCAAGCATGCTGCTAATATGCAGCATTTTCTAGAATGGTTGTTTGTTACTGTTTTTTGTTCCTGATTAATGTATATTATGCCACACCCCTTGTGTGCTCTCTTAGGAAAAGCTTAGTAACACTTTACTTTTAATGCCTGCATTTAGAAAAGAAGCAGAGAAAAATCCCTCTGGTGTAATCATCTACATTGTAGCTTGTATTCTGAGCAGGCCAAGGAGCAGGCCTTTTGTTTTTACAGCAGTGTAATTTTTGCTAACTGTGCACAGTTTTTGATAGAAGTTCAAATCTGAATGGTACTCTTGATATTTTTGAGATACGAAGTAATTTCTCCAGGCACATTCAGCAGACTTTGGATTTGAAGATGTAATCTCAGCAGTATAATAAAACTGACTCTCATAAATATGAGTGGGAAAGAAATGAACTCATGTCAAAGCTAGTATCTCTCTTACACAGTCCAGTGAATGGTAATCTTTGAAAGTCTGCCAACTGAAAGGCAAGGTAGGTTGATTTTGATGACCTTTTATCGCCACAGTGAGAAGGACAAATAGAATATGAATCTGGCAGCTGAGACGTGCTGATTCCCAGGCACAAAAGCCGTCAAGATGGTTTCTCTCTGAAAGAATGTTTATGCACTGGAGTCCATGCTATCCTAGTACCACTTGCTTTTCTGGAAAATAGATTTCTACTTTTCCAAAAATGTTTTTAAATACTTTTTAAAAGAGACTTGTTAAACAATATTTAGTATATTAACATGCATAATGATAACTTGTTAATATTATGAGTGTAGTAAAAATTGAATGAGCTGTGTATCTCACTAATACCAACAAAAGGAGAAGAATAAAGATCTTCTAAATATTAAATGCATATTTATGTATGCTGTTTAGTTGTACACCATAATTTTTCTCTGTGTAAGGGTCTGATATACAAACATCTAGCTTTGATGGCTCGGAAGCCTGCATGATGGACTTTAGGCCTCTGTGGGGTAGAAGCTAGTACAGGTTTTAAGCTGAGTTGGATGAGAAAGCATTGATCAGTTTAATGTGAAGATGTCTGTGTCTTTGCTTCAGGTGTTAAAGAATAATTCTTAACTGTGTCCTCATTGCATCTGACATGATTTAAGATGGCTAAAGTACTTTGAATGCCTCTGTTAGTGATGTTCTTAGGAATTAAGTTTTGGGTTTGTTCAAATATGTAGTAGACCACCTTCTAGTAGATGATAAATGATCTTTTATTCATCTTCACCCAGCAGACTGGGGAAAGGGAAGTAATGAAGCATTGCAAAGATGCATTTAGGACTCCAAGCTTTTAGCTGCCATGAACTGCAATTTTTAACATGTATTTGTAACTTAATATTGTTTATAAAATACTAATGACCTGTAATGTGTGTTTTACTTGCCAATTAAAAGAAGTGGTTTATTTCTGACAACTGTGTCCATGTTTGGAGTCTTTCTAAATTCACAGTGGCCACCAGCATGCCTCTTGGCACAGCCTCTGCTGTTCAGAGTGGGACCATGGATGGAGATCCTTGTGAGCGTAACCTGCCAAGTCCCATCCTCGCTCTTCCTCCTATCCCCACCCACCGCTGTTCTTGTCAGCCTTGCACCCATGGGACTGTGCAGTGAACCAGACTGGGCATCTGAGCCAGCCATAAACCACCTCAGCAAAGAAAGCTTGCTCCGCTAGGTCAGCATCTTGAGCTCCTTCCTTGAGTTACTGCACAGTAACTGAGCTGAGACCATGTTGAAAGGACAGGAGGAACGAGCTTGAGCCCACAGCATCCTGCATGCCTATGGATTGGCTCACAGACCTATGGAACCACCACCCTTCTGATTAGGACCTGTTCTGTGACAAAACCTTGGACATGCTGAGGTCTGTGCTAGTCAACTCCTGGAGCTTACCAGTCCTCTCTGGATAATCATGTGCATGGAGCTCTGGCTCTGAGATGATGTGTGACAAGCTGCACGCACTGGTTCTTTGGCGAGTATTTCCAGGGAGGCTGGGCAGTGGCCCCCCCCCGGGATGGCAAGCTGCTGACCAGCATTCAGGGTGTGTTCACTCTGTTTCTGTTGAAGGTAACTCCCGCTGCTGTAGTGGGTGTCTCTCACCACAACCCGGGCGTGCGTTTCCGAGAAGCTGCTGCTGGCGTGCTCGAGCTGAGTGACAGCAGTGGTTTAACAGATAAACCACATCCAGGAACAAAAACCAACCTGATGGTGGAAGACACATCACTAGTGTCCTGGTGAAGGTGAACTTAACCACAGTTGTGTAAATGTGGGTTTTTGCTGAGGAACTGTAAACCTTGTTTTAAAAACAAAATTCTACATAAAATGAGGTAGGAGACTGAAGCAAGATTTGTAAGAAATGAGAAGAGTTAAATGCAAAATTACTGTAACACCATTTCCAGCTCTGTCTCTTTTTCACTCAGTCTCATCCAGTGTATATGATAATTTACTTCTGCTAACATGTCTTAGCCTAAGTCAATAGGAAATCTTTGAAAGCTGTTTTTCTTACAGCATAACTTTGCATGTTTGGTGAGAGGGTTGTGTTAAAACTAGACTTCCAGTACTTGCTTAGCCTCTATCTCCTGTCTGTTTGCAGCATATGTTTCTGATGCTATCTTCAGAAACACTCAAATCCTGCCCACAAGAGAAGTAACTTGATTGGGAAACTTGAGACAGCATCGCTTGTGTCTGGAATGAAGAAAATAGCAAAAAAAAAAAGCACAGGCATAAGTAAGCACGTCAGGTCAGTTTTCTTTCCTTCTCTGCTCTGTCCCAGGCTGAAAAGCAACAGAATTATTTTTGACAGAAAAAATAATGAGAAGTTGGGCTGTTCTCTCCTGGGACTCCTAGTGCCAAAGAAGTTCCCTGTGCCTTTTTTCTCCCTTGCTGAAGCAATGTGCTAGGGCAGGACTGATGTGGTGACAGCACCCAGATACCTAGGGCAGCTGGCTGTGTGACACAGCTGTCTGAGGCACTTGAACTTTGATGTGATTCCTATCTCCTCTCTGCAATACCCTACGCAGTTTCAGCTTTTTTAGAGGTCTGTGTGAGAAGCTCACCTGGATAGCAGGAGAATGTGTGAACCCTGCCAGCCTCCGTTTTTAGGTCCAGGAAATGGGTGCTGCAGGAGGAATGTGGTGTAAGGACTGACAGTGGGTGGTGCTTGGAGATAAAGAACAGCATCTTCCCAGGAGCCACCTTCTGAGGATGCATTGCAGCCAGGCTAGCAGGGCTGACTGAAAACAGCATTTCCCTCTGGCTCTTGGGCTACTGTCATTAAACAGTAAATAAATTATTCCAAAGCTCAAGTGGGTACTGAGGAACAGAGGAAGTTTTAAGACAGAAGTACTGTATTCTTATATGGATAAGGTTCTGGATTTGATCTGTGTAAGAAAAGATTGGAAAGAGTCATCATGAATCAATTATTCTGGATTCCTAAAATAAAACAGGATCCTAGGAGATTAATCTTGAGGATAGAAACCAGCCCTCCTAACTTGTGAACAAATCACATACACTTTTCCATTTCAATCCTTATTTTTCTTCTGCTACTCCACTTGAGCCACTCTGATTTACCTGAAAATTTAAAATTATCTGGTTTACTGGTTTTGTGCAAAGCTCTTACTTTAGCCACAAAGTTGCCTGGTGTTAGCAGGTTTGCCTGCAAAAATAATGTGGAAGTCTTGATTAAACAAAAGGCTCACCAGCATCCTGGGCTAGATGTAAGGAATGTTGAAATGGTGAAAATGGAAATTGGCTTTTTGCTAGTTTGAAAACCTTGCTATGATGAGTCTTAACCAAAAGCATGCCCTAGATGACATAAGTCTGATTAGTGTTGAGAGCAAATTCTCTCTGCAGATGTGGGGTCTGTGTGGTATCTGACTTACTTTACGAAATTCTTTCATCATCTTTAACCTCTGTCACAGTTGCACTGTTCAGTCCTAAAGCTGTCAAAAGGAAATACCATTTTTTATTGTTTACTTGAGGCCATAACAAAAGTACTACGTAGATACAGACTCTTACAGGCAAATGAGTAAGTTTTGATAGAGACGACAGCAGTGCACGGGATTGCCATCATTTACCAAAGGTATGAATTTTCAAATTTAATTGATAAGAAAGATACTTTGGATAAATGTAGCCATGTATTTCTCTGGGGGTGGACACTAGAACGGTAGTCATCATGTTTGTATAGAGAAATCTGATGATGGGAATACAAGAAGTGAATTTTATGAATTAAAGGGGAAGAAAGAAATACTTGATGAAAACACAAATGGTGCACAAAAAAAAAGGGAGGGCTACCCTGAAATGCCTTGTGTTTTGTTTTTCTGCATTTCAGCTCTGCTATAATTCCTACTTTTCATTCTCTATAGAAGCTATCTTTTTGGCAGCCATGAGAGCCTATGACTAGAGGGGATCACAGCTGAGAAAAGCAACTTTAAAAATAGACAGACTCATCTGTGGTGTCTGCAGATGCAAATGCTTTGCCTCCTGCTGCGCCACAGCGCTGAGAACAACTCCGTGGTATGTCTCCTCTTGTGGTAAGGCCCCCTTAAAGAGATTCTTCTGCCTGCCCCAGCTGTGGTCCTGCATCCCATTAATACCACTGATGAAACTGAATCAGTGAAATAGTTGGGAATTGTTAGGAGGAGATTTTGGAAAAACCTGGACCGTCGACCTAACCAGGTTTACAGCAGTCTCATAAATACTTGCATCAGCACAGCCGATGAGACGAGGACAAGCCACCCAGAGAGCTTTGCCTCCAGAAAGAATGTGTGATAGTTGCTCTGGCACCCTGCCCACCAGCCCTCTGCTGCCTCAAGTTGGCAGGGTGAGGATTGTGAGAGGCTCAAAGGCAGGCTAGTTTTCCCACTAGAGGTCTGGGCGTGAATCTCCTTTGTTTGAATATTGTCATTCTTTTTCACTTTGGAGAAGTCACATTGGTACAATTTCTGTCCAAGATGCAGGAAGAGGGAACAGTAAGCAAAAAGCCCTCATAGGGAGTAGTTTGTAGAGCCCTCTGAGAGGACATGGCATTGAGTCTCACCAAAGAGTATCTGATGCCCAAGCTATTTTGGTGTCAGAGATGGCTGACACTTTTGCTTTATTTAGAAGTTGTGACTACAGGAGAGGGGATGAAGAAACTGGCAGGCCTGGGCAGATAGTATCAGTCTCATTAAGAGGAGACTTGGAGAGGCAGGACTCATCTTCCTGGGCTGGAAAAGGCCAAGTGCTCTGGTGTTTAAGAGCCTGCTCAGCTCTTATGGTGGGACCTGATACAGTCAATGTAAAGCAAGAGCCAGGAGGCCATGGGCAGCCTCAAGTAGAAAAATCAGAAGTGGTTTTGCCCACTGGGCTCCCAAAGCTGAATGATGCTGTCTTAATCGAGCTGTCCAGTAATTCGTTTTCTCTGCGTGTTTCTCCTGCCTGAGCAATTCCTACTGTGAGAGAGAGCTACTGTTTTCTGTTGTGTTCCTTCAGAGCTGAAAACCCTATAAGCCACCATGCAGCCACGTGTGCATGGACGGCTTGCAGCTGCCTGGGGCCAGCAAGGAGGAGAGTGGGTCACTTCCCTGGCTCCCTGCACGTGGGTGCTGCAGGACAGGGCTGCTGGGAGTCTCTCCGGGCTCTGCAGGCAAGGTTGGCACAACTTCTTTTGCTTTCCTGCCTTCCTTCCTTGGCCCTGCCGCTCCGAAACTATCCCAATTTCTTCTCCTCACCTGGTACCTGGGCAGAATAGATGTAGACAGACCCTGTTTACCAGCACCTTCCTCTTGTCCCAAGTGCAGGCCCAGCCTTGTTGCCCCTTCTGGTGTCTCGGATCTTGTGTTCACCATTGCCCTGGTCCTGGTTGTCATCACTAATCACCAAAAGACTCAGAGTGGAAAAGACCTGTAGGGGACCCCTCATCCCACCTGCCCCTCAGATCAGGTCTTTTGACTGCTCCTGATAGTACCTTTGTCTTTGAGACAGCACCACTGTCTTCACTCAGTCGAGGAGATCACTTGAGCAGTGATACAGTGCTGCAGTGGAGGAAGAACAAAGCTGGTGAGCTCTCTGGGAAGGTTTATTCTTCCCTTACAATAATCTCAGTGCTGCTTCGAGGTTACAGGGTGCAAACAGAAGCATTTCCATGCCTGTAAAATTTCGCTCATCTGAGTATTTGTGTGTGGCAGGGACTGAGCGTTCAAAACCAAACATTAGGGGGCTTTGAAACGGCATAAACCAGAAATTAGTTTTCTTTTGCAGGGGATGGGGAATGATTTTCAGCTAAGTATGTTCATACACAACTCTGACAGCACTGTTAGAGTGTTACTTAACCAGGCATTCTCAGATCTCTTGTTGGCATCCATGAGAAACAAGATATGTATTTAAATTAATTCAATAAGACGTCATAAGACAAAGAAAATGGGATCTGTCTCTCTAATTGCAGACGTCCACCATGTAGATGCTGACATTTCAATTAGTTGCTCATCCTCCAGTAGTCAGGGGAAAGAGAGAGACCTCTCTAAAGCATGATTTACAACACACTTTAGAATGTCTACTTTAGGATGAAATTAATCAAACCCTGAAAATTTTCAGTTCTGTTCTGTAGACTGCAAAGAACCTGGCATGATCTCTTACAGTAGAGACATCTGAAGCTGGTGAGATGAAGCCCGCCCAGGGTGGCAGGAGGGAATCCCAGCTGCTATGATGTGCATGGTCACTCTTTATTCACCCCCGTTGTGCAACCGGTGGTTTTCTTGCAATCCCTGGATTGTCCTCACACGGTTTTCCCTCCTGCCTTTGGAGCCACAGGGACGGCTGAGGCCACTAGATGGGGGTGCAGGATCTCCTGCAGCATCCGTCCCACAGCCCCAGGGTGCTGCTCAGGGTGTGCTGCTCAGCGGCGATCCCGAAGAGGAGAAGCTCAGGAGCGCTTCCTGGGACACCAGCACCGGCTCCGTGCGTTGCTGGCTCAGCTGGTGCCACACGCTGCGCCAGGTGGCATGCGACCCCGCCGTGCCTTCCCACTGACTCGCCAGAACACGCTCTGAGGGCTTAAACTGGGTTGTTTTTCCTTTGTCTCCCGTGGTGGGACAGGACCACGCCGGGGGCTGCTCCCACAGTCCCTGATGCAGCAGGAGGGCTGCCAGGGCACAGTGCGCCCTCCCGAACAAGCTGGGACTGGCACAGTCTGAGCAGGCTGGTTCAAGCTTTGCATGGCGAGTCCACAGGGCTTTCAGTTGTGTACTTGATGCCAGATGAAACAATATTCCTGCTTGGCAGAGGACAGCCGGATGAGAAAAGTAAAGCCCTCCTGCTTCAGCACAAGGAGAGTGGCAATTCTCATGTGGTGCCACTTAGTTCTAGAGCACCAAAGCAGCGATGAATTTCCTGGTCGTTGGTTTCACTTTAGTTTGTACTTCTTGTATTGCATGTGTGGTATATTGATCTAATTTTTAAGAATCTCTGGTCCCCTGATTTGCTGTTCTACCCTCTTTTCTAAAGTGCAAAGGGAAATGCACTCAACTGGATGAACTGCACATCCTTATTGTAAAAGTCACACTGGAAAATGACTGTGTATTTACGTCTTCAGTGCCACAAGTGATTCCTGTGGTGTGGATCACAGAGCTACCGTTGGCCCTGTGGTCATTGCTGTGGCCACAGGGCCTTATAGCATTAATACAGTAACCACCACATCCACATTAGAGCTGGCCCAAAAGATTTATGTTCTGAAAAATAAGAGTTATAAACAATGTGAAGGAGACTGGCATTCCTAAACTTGGGAGTGGGTATATCATCTTATTGTTTTTGCAAGCACTAGCAAAACAAGAATGCTGCTATATTGGATCAATCTTGTGAGTCCTGAATCTTGTGAGACTTCTTTAGAGCTCCTCAGCTATCTGACCGAGAGCAACTCTCAAGCACATCCTTAAGACACAGCAAGCACACTTTGTGCCTGTTTTGTTTGCAGGGATCAGGTGGGATTATCAGCAGTGTGCAGTCCTTAGTAGAGAGCTGCTAGCAAACCAACTCTGCTTCTGTCCTGGTGTCGAGGCACTCGAGAAGCTGGGCTGCCTCCCAGACTGGACAAGGCAGGAGAGAGAAGGAGCAGTGCTAAACAGGCACCTCTGTCTTGGAAGCTGCTCAGACCTGGTCTGGCGAGGGACCTGGACCTCAGCTGGACAGGGAAGAAATGTTCTCCACCAGCCTTCTTTCACGTCCCCTCCCTAGCATCACACATTCAGACCTCTTCCCTGGCATGCCTTAATCAAAACCTGACCTCCCACAGTCCCTTCTGCTGTCACTGACCTCCCATGGCACAGGGGATGGATGGCTGCTGGCAGGTCTCCTGGAAGGAGCAGATCCTGCTCCCCGCAGGCTACCAGCCGTCCCTGGCAGGATTGTGTGAGCCCAGGGAGTTTGCCAAAGAGATGTGCCCAGCTGGCACTGGGGAGGCTGTAACATGTGGCCATGGAGCACCTCTCCAGGGCACATCCTGGAAGAGGAAGCATAAATCACTCTGGCTGTGTGGCTTTCGCCCAGTGCTCTGCACAGATCAGCTGATCTCTTTTTGTTTGCTCTGTGTGATTTTTCCCTGGGAGGCATGTGACGCGTGACCTACAGATATCCCTTCTTAAGAAATGTTTGCCTGAGATTTGAGCCAACACTTGGACCTGGGAGTAGAGCACTTCTCAGCCAGCTCCTCCTCTGCAACATCCCTAAATGACAGCGTTTTGTGCCTTTCCCTGGGCAGACCTGGGGGCAGGGCTGGCAGGACCTGCATGCTGGTGGCACAGGCTGCTTTCAGCTACGTTTGCCAGAGACTAGATGTTTTGTGCACTGGTTAGCTGTGATGTCTGTCTCCAGATGCTGGAGTATCTCATTCTTGGCTATGAGGGTTGACATGGACCAGCTGAGAAGCAGATGCTAATTAAATCAGAAAAACAGAGCTTCCGCCTGGCTTTCCATACGACCAAGTCACCTTATATAGAGGACTTACACCCATTATGTGGTGCTGTGGTTGGTGCAGGGTGAGGCTGATTTCTAACGCTTATTTCTAAAGGGCTATGCTGAAGCCATGCTGCTTTTCCTTCAGTATGTAGCTTTGTGTTTAGGTGAGTATCTGCTCTCACCCCATTTGCTACTTAGATTCCTGCTGCTGGTCTGTCTCACGTCTGTCTTCTGTCATCTAAATTTTACTTTGTTCTTTCACCATGGTCCTTGCTTTTGTAGTACCAAGCAATAGTTTTGGTGGGAAGGGCTGGGAGCAAAGCAGAAAATTAAGTTCATCTTGCACCAGTGAAGTGAGTTTGTGCTCAGGATGCTCTTCTCAAAGTGACACTGTGGCAAATACAAAAGCCTATGAGAGAAGAAACCAGTGTTAGATACAATATTCCTTTCCCCTGTTATCTGTTTTGTTTGTCTTATAACAGACGCAGGTGAGATGACACTGGAAGATTTACACTCAGCAAAAAGTGAAGAGGCCCTTTCCCACTGAGCTATGGGAGCTGTGTGTTACCGTGTGTGTGTTCGGCGGCTGGGGAGGGCACTACTGGGCTAAAATTTAGCAGAAACGTTTTCCAGCACTGAGAAGATCTCTGAGGTTTGCAACTGAAAATGAAGAAAAGGGAGGAGCAAATTCAGCTATGCGAAACCTGCTGGAGGTTAAATCTCTGCCTTTGCTGTCCTCCAGGGCATGCTGGCTTCATGGGTGAGTGAGAGAAGTGTTGCATGGTCTAGGTAAATTTTTGCTTTAAACATTCAGCACAATGGTCTAGGTAAACCATCTCTTCATGGTGCAGTGAGAGCCACACAGCCAAAAACTCATTATCCAGATATACTTTAGTCGGCTTTATGATAGCTAGGCTGTCTGGCAGTCTAGCACTCACTAACAGAGGACTTCCCCCATCTCCCTCAGTAGAGATCTGAAAATTGCTCTGGGAGATGTTTTTGGTACAGTGAGTGTATGAAGCACTTATATCAGCCCAAGTCACAAACACTTTCTCTTTTTAAGTGGGTTTTAAAAGCTTTACCCTCAGGGTTTTGAATTATCAGCAAACAAAACAAGACTTGGATTCAGTTGTGAGGCCTTGGTGGATTATGCTTCACCCTGAGTAATAGCTCCAGCATCCCACTGTCTCCTCTCCCCTAAGCCATTCTCTGGACTGAAGGCTTTTGAGGCACAGAGGGATTGTACGTGTATCCTCTTCACTGCATACAACAGATTCCACCTCACAGAATCCCTGAGGGCTTCTGGTGGTGTTTCCCTGGGTGAGCCCTGTGCCAGTCCCAAGCACTCACTCCTGAGCATAATGTGTTTCTGCTGTGGTAGTGGAGAAGCAGAAATGATCTGTCATTGCCTGTACAGCTCCTGACCCCAAGGAGCAGCTTCTGGCGCAAATCCAGGGGACACGACTGCAAGGGCCCCTGACAAACTCTGGAGTTAGGCAAGGTAAGTCACGGGACCTGCTCATCCTTCAGTTCCCTTGAAACAGAGAAGGAGCTGAGCATCCTGCTCAGATTTCCATGATGAGAGGAAGGCCTGTGCAGTCTTAGGTTCTTTCAAATCCTACCAAAACTAAGAGCTGGCATCTTAATCTAAAAGAAAAAAATAGCACCTCAAAGCCCAGCCAAGCAGAGGACCGCAGTTCCCAAACTTCTCTGTTGCCTACTCCATTTTTTTGCTGAGAGCCAGTGGTCCTACAAAGCCTCTTGAGAACGTGAGCTTGCATCTGTAAATCTCTGAGGCAGAAGGTGCAAAAATAGCCAGACTCCATTGCAGCTACTCTTAACCTAAGTTCAGTAGAGACAGAGGCAGGAGAATCACACGATGGGGGGTGCTGAGGTGCCCTGTCACATTCAGTAACGCTCGCTTGCTGCCCCGCTCTCTGTGCTTGGTACCTGTCAGCAGCACTACTGGAGCTGTGGCAGTATCTTACCCAGAGAACTGCTTTTCATCTAGATATTCAGAGTGTTAGCAGTCACTGAAGTGTGAGCTTTCTGTGTGTCAGCTGGCCCTTCATTGAGGGGGTCTGAAGACAACATGTCTGTTGACTATTGCAATTATGAAAGAAATAAGAAATCTGCCTTCCTCCAAAACCTCCCAGCAAACCCTCATGTGGTCAGGCTGCCAGACGGCTGAAGAGTCTGAGCAGTGCTGACCCCTGAAGGGACCACTTAGTCCTCAATGGTGCAGGGCTGTCTGCAGCACAGCTGCTCCAGCTCAGACTGAGGCATCCAAAATATATTCCAAGGTCACGATAGCTTTCCTTCCTGCAGGACTTGCCTCCACGTCAGCAGCCCTGTGGTGTTAGTTGGAACTACAGATAATTCTCCATCTTACAAAGTTTGCTGCAGCATAGTGGGTAGGCTGGGTAAAATCTCCCACTTACTCCATGTTTCTCTTGTAATATTTGCCCCTCTCTGCCCTGCCTCCATCAGTGGGGCTGACATGATTTCTTCCACGTGACCAGCGTACCTCTGCCAGCAACTTTCCATGCTCATGGAAAGTCCTGCTGTATTCCTCAAAAGCACAATACTTTCTCTTGCTGCAACCAAATCAATCACTGCAAAAAAAAAAAGTTTGTGTATCAGATACATCATCAGCAAATATTGGGCAATTCTTGTATTGCCCCTGGCAGTGTTGCACAGGGAAGTAAATATCATTGGGTGTCAGCACAGTCTGTGTCCCTAGAAGCTCTGGAAAGCTTAATTCCCTTTTCCTGACGTAAATGTCATTTGGGGCTGAAGAATTTAATCTGATGTTCCTGCAGGCTCCTTGAAAGGCTAAGGGTAGTGTTTCTTTAACTGCCATTGAGTGAGTTCGATCAACCATGCAGCTGCAGATGGAAATAGCTTTTCATAAGACAATCTTTATTTTTCTGTTCTTTTCCCTGAGATCATTTTTGCTGTAGTAAATGTGTTGTTTACAGCAATGGGCTTGCAGGAGACCAGCAAGGCATCTCTTCAAGCTGGATTTCCTCACGCTGTTCTGACCAGTGGATTTTCTTGGCAAAGGTACACAAAAACAATGCAGAGAGCTGCCTTGGAGGAAAGTGGATGTCCTGTAGGCCATGATCTGATGTTTTCCAGACAATGTCTGGCAGCAAAGTGCACTTTTCTCCAATTCTTCAAAGTCTTCAAGAGGTGGATAATATAATCAAGCATAGATGGCCAAGAATAGATTTGACAGTTCTTGTCTGTTTCTATCTATCTTTTCATGTACTTAACACAAAAACCACCACTAGGAGCTCAAATTCAATTACCCACTCAAACTTGTGAATATTTTTTGGAACTCCTACTTTCCAGTTTGCTGTCTGAGCCTGTCCCACCCTCTCTGCTCATCCCTGGGGAGCTGTGTGGTGGGGCTGGCCGAGGGTAGCCCTGGTCTGCTGAGAGCCTGGCAGAGTCTGCATTCACCAGCACTCACCAGGGGCCCAGAGACATCTTGGTAAAGGGGACGATATGAGCATAGTCAATAAAATGCTGATTTTCATGCAAGGAATTGGAAAGATCATGGGGGGGGGGAAATGGCCAAGAGAGGTTGGCATGGCCTGACTCATCACTAAATTAGCACAGTGGTAAACCTAATCTCTTGAGATGGTCAATGTAAAATGACAGGCAGCTTGTGCCTGAAGAAACACTGCTTGTAAAATTGAGGCAGGCTGGTTTGGGGTTTAGCTGTGTGTGGCTCAATGGTGCTACCTCATGGCCAGAGAGAAAACTGCTTCACTCTCCCATTTCTTTTTAAATTTTTAATTTATCCTGTAAGTGACAGACTTGCCACTGGAGTATCTTACTGCTGGACAAATATTCCAAGTACATTCAAGTATCCAGCTACACACATGGGGATTTTTTTTTTTTTTTTTTTTTTTTTTTCTTTTCCGCGTGGGGTTTTTTTTTTTTTTTTTTTTTTTTTTTTTTTTTGGTGGAGGTGGAGTGCAGACTTAAAAGTTGCAAGGTTCACAGAGGTTTACTTCTGTTGAATATAAAGTTTCTGTTTGTCCTTCTCCTGTTACCTAGCAGTGTTGTACCCATCTCAGACGGGGAGCTCTTTGGCACAGGCGCAGCTTCTGAACTCTGTTGCCCAGCTCCCTGCAGAGGAGGCCACAGTGGTGCAGCCACCACAGCTGGCTGGCGTTGCAGCTGGCCCCTAAAAACACCATGCCCTATCTTGGGAAAGATAAAGTTAAGAACAAGCCAAAGAGAAACTGCTCAAGGCCTCTCAAAAAGTTGCCAGCGGAAGCCTGATTCTTTTGGGTTTTTTTGTTCTTTCCCCCATTGGATGCCAACTGTCTTCTTTTCAATACTAGCTGGAAAAAGATCAAGCACCAAAGCATACTAGAAATGATTCATTATTTGGAAAATTGATCTGGCATGGGAACCCCTCATTCCCTTTCACCACCTTGTTTCCAGCCCTGACACAGAGTATTTCTGTGCTGCTAAATTAAAGAGAACTGGGGACCCATTATGAAGCCACTGGCTGTTACCTGCCCCATGCTAGGCAGATTTAAGCCACACTGATTGCTTTCATGCTGTACAACACCCACCCTGGGTCTCTTCGGAACCACAGGTGGTACCTCTTGGACCCAAAGACATGTTTGTGTTTTGCTGTCTCTTTTTGGTGCAAAGGGTCAGAAATACCGTGAGGCCTCACAGGGCAGCCCCCAGCAGTGGCTTCATAGCTGGACACCAAAGGTGGAAGGGAGTGTGTCCCCACAGTCAGTGCTTTTATGAGGTAACTGCAGTTGCTCAAGGAGGTCCAAAGCCTCCATCAGATGGAGAGCAGAGCCTGCAGAGCTAAGCTTGATGTGGCTCCCCATTGACTGAGGCCAGCCATAGCTCCTCTGGGACCGGCGCCACCTCTCCTTCATTGAATCCGCCACTGGGCCAAGAAAGCTTCTCTGTGGGGTGGCAGACAGAGTAACAGTTGTCCAAGTTGTGCACCAGAAGTTATGTCTGTTTGCCAAAAGCTCCTTCAGTGGTTCTGAAAAAAGATAGAGTTATATTGCAAAATGAGCCTTGTATACACTGTATTGGACCTGACAATGTGTAAGGTTTTGGGGTCCTAGTGACAGAGACCCATCAGGTATTTGTAGGAGAAAAACAGTCACCCTCTGGTGAAATTTGTGTTGGGACCACTGTAATTGGTGTCTTCCTGCCGCTTTCCTGTGGCGGTGTGGTACACACACCACGTTAGCTGAACTGACCGGAGTGCAGTCCTACGGAGGGACAGAGCTAAGCTTCTGTAACAAAGTGTTTGAAACTCTTTGTTTTGCATGAGGTTTTGTTTGCCAGCGTACAGGAGCTGGATGGAGGAGCCACAACTTTGTGTCAGCAGTGCCACCGTCCTTGGAGCTGGATGGAGAACTGTCCTCGTCAGATGGACTCTCATTTTAGTATTGGTCAGTCTTCAGACTTATGTGAAAAACACACAGTACTTCACACCTTTTACTGGCGCTAAGAGCACTCTGTCTTCCTGAGCTTCTCACCCAACAGAGGCACAGGGCAGGAGTGTATGAACGGGAAAAGGCAGACAAGGCTCTAACCTGGTTGAAATTCGTCGCTTTTGGGAATTGGTAAGTGAGTGTTTCTGTTTGACCAGAGTTTCACAGTGTATCCTGAAAGCAGCAGTCAGCCCTGGAGATATTTTCCCCAAGCTGGGGTCTGCTGGAGGAGCATCACTGGAAGGGAGAATCTGTGAGGGCTAAGGAAGGAACCTACCTCTCAGCTGAACATGAATGAAGGCTTAGTCAGCTGAGGAAGGCTCCTCCCCTCTGTTTTGGGACCTTGAAGAAGCATTCAGTGAGTTACAGGAAGATTTACACAATGTCCCAGCACGGCCTGCTTCCTGGCTGTGGGGACACAGAGTTTCCAAGAATCCCCTGAGCTCATGTGAGAGACACCGAGCTGCTGCCTGGCAGGAGAGGTGCTGGCTCTGCACATTCACTCAGCCACTGGGATGGAGGAGCTCAGCCAAAGTACTTATTTGGCACGTTTTTCTTTCAGAAAACATTGAGAAATAGAAATTTAAACTGGCAAGTTTGTCACTCGAAAACTCCATGGAAGAGGCTCGCTATTGCTCCTGTGGGAGCTCTTGACTGACATGTGGTGTAGAAAGTTTCAGTCTTTGGATGGGTTTAATGTTAGCTTGACTTCTTTTCTGTGGTGCTGATGGAGAGAGACATGGTAATTGTACTGCTTTTGCATAAGTGTAAAATTCTGGCAGTCTCAGCTTAAGAAAAGGAAACATTAAAGTTTAGATTGCAAAATGTGATCCAGTTGTTCTTGGTATTAGAAAAAATACTCAAGATATTACAGTTGAGAACAGGCCTTTCCCTTTTCACCAATTTATCTGCTTTTATGTGTTTATAGCTGCTGAAACAATAGGGAGAACAAGGAGTACTAAAGCTGATGATGGTAGAAATGTGTATAGATCTGATAGGCACTTTCTCCAGTAGCACTGCACTTTGTTGTAAATCTAGGTCTCCAGGGACCCCTGACTGAAGAATGCACAGAGAACATTTAGCACGACTCTGTGTGAAAGTCAGTTGTTTGAATATGCAAATAGCACTCTCTATCCCGCTGTTTGCCAGTGGCATACCTATTCCAACTGACAATCGAAACAAGCAGGATGTAGTAATCCATGCAAAAAAAGAGAAAAGCCCACAGGACAAACCACACAGGATAAGCAGCCAGAAATACAAACTGTGTGTTGTCTGACTCCTGAACAATTGTCTGTGTCAGAGTGGGTTCCCTGCATTTATTTACTTCCACGATCAATAGCCTGTCTTTTCTTAATGTCTTTCAGGAACCATTTATAGGCAGTCATCCTCTGAGGACCATCACCCTCCAGAAAGAACCCACAGTGCAGCGTGACCCAGGCTGCAGAGCTGCAGAATAAGGGTTTCCACCTGTGTGAGCTAGAAATCCTATTTTTCAAGAATGTTCCAGTTTAACCAAGTGCCAACAACCTCCAGAAAAGAAAGAAAAGAGCTTTTAAATATTTTCCTGATTTGTTTTGGAAATCAGAAAAAGCTGGAGTCCTAGGTTAGGGGCATAACTAAATGTTGCATGAGTGAGCCCCCAGAGATTACAGATTAGTGACATTATATTCCCTGTCTCTGCTGTGATGAGTTTGTGTGTGATGCTGCCCTGGGACAGCCCTCAATGGATCCCACTTGCTCAAGCCCATGGTGCTGTAGGCATGTTTTCTTGCAGTCCCAAAATGTGATGCTACATTGTGCTAGACCAGTAAGATTTTGCTGTTTTGGATAAGAATCAGTAGGTAACAGTCCTACTTTTCTCCTTTGAGCTTTTACATCAGCAAAACTTTCTTTCCAAGCAGCTGATGCTAGGACAACTCTCTGGGGACCTGCCCCCTGCGATCTTGCATGAGGAAAACCCTTCTGAGGACCTCCAGCTTCCTCTGCAGGAGCACCACATCAGCTGTGGTTGAGGCATGTTCCTGCTGGCATCAGATGTGACATGCTGCAGTGTGACTTTCTAACCCTGGTCACTGCACTTCACATGTCTGATGGTGCTGGAGATGTTTCCCCAGGTCATGGCTCATGTCCTCTGTTCATTGTAGGTATTAAAAATCAGGGCAAATTTCACAGCCTAACTCTCTGAAATGCTGCCCTCCCATCACCAGACTCTGACATTAACTCCAAGCAGGGAAAATACCTCAATGGAAAATACAGATTCAAACCAGTTCCAAGAGCCTAATACGTTCCACACAGAGGAGCTCCCTTCTGGATTAGAAAGTTAATGGTGACAGGAGCAAGGACTTTGCATTATCCACATCCCATTGACTCGCTAAACTGGTTTCCTTCAGGGTCTCTGCAGGAAGCTGCAGCCCTGGCCAGAGGTCAGTGCTGAGCTTTTGTCTGTGCAAGACCCTGAGGGGTGGTCAGGTGGGAGCCCTTGGCATACCTGCATTTCTTCATATGCACATCAACTGTGAAAGGAGCACTGAAAATAAGAAGGTCATGTTTGACTGCAGCGTGTAAATGCATTTGTATTTTCACCAGTTTTCTTGAGAGAGGTCATTAATCCTCAGCAGACTTTATCAGGAGGAAGATCTCTCCTGTGAAAAATTTTGGTCTTCAGGTCATGTTACCAGATGGAATACTGAGCCAAATTCTCTCCATACCTGTGGATTGGCAGCTTCCATGGACTGTGTTCCCCTGCATTTTCATGGGTTTTGGGTCATTTGGCAGATTTCAAGTTTGAACCCTTTTTAAAGAAATATAGGTAATTTCCTCTGTGCTACAATAAAAGTGTGTCACTTATGAAGCGTCCTTTCAAATCCATATTTCTGATGTTATCATCAGTTTTGTTTTCCTTTCTGGTTTCATTTATACTTGCTATAGCATCTTTTTTTATTTATTGCGTCCCACAGAAACAGGCAGCCCTCCAGGTTAGGATGAGATGCTATTAGAAAGCAGCCATGTTAACTGTGTAGCATTTCCTTAGTGCCAGACATTCATAACCATCCTGCCTGAAAACAGTTAATGATCAGATAAAACTCAAGGGATTAGTCTGAGAGAGAGTCACCTGTGGAAAGTGCTTTGTGACCATGTGTGTCATGTATGTGGCACCATCACTTGATCCCTCTCAATGACCAGGTGAATTGGTGCTACATGGATGTAAAAAACAGAAAAAAGAAATTTTAGTCAATATAAGTGTTCTCCTTTTCCTGGCATGAAAGCTGGGCCTGATGCATCTTCTGGCCTAGGCTGGAGAAAGTCCAAAGGTAAGAGAAGCATCTCTATCCCACTGGTCCTATGCCTCACACCACCATCTCTCCTCTTTTATCACCTCAGGCTTGGTTTATGTTTAGACTTAGTTCAGCAAAAAAATGATCTTTTGTCAGGAAAGGCTTTTCTCTCTGTCGTGCTGGTCATGAATCATTTTATCTGATTTGCCCGCTTCTTGAGCCGAGAGCGAAGGCTGTGTGCAGGGTACCGCAGGAAGACACTGCTTAGAACTGTAGGAATGCAAAGTTCATAGAGTGCTTTAAGCTGCATGTGTCAGCTGATTATTTTTGCAGAACACAATGTTATTTCCTCCTAAGGACTGAATCTGCTTTTCTTAGTCTTTTCGTGCGTTACTTGCGCTTTGTTGCATTGTATCCTTGCTGCTCTTCAGCTTGTTCTCTTAGGCTCATTGTGCTTCTCTTGACAAAGAAAGCAGGTTTGTGACAAGTATTTATTTGCAACACCCTGATAAATGTGATTTTCTAATATCTGTGCTGGCCTTGGGAGGAGAGGGAAAACTAATACCTATGGGGTGAAATCATGGTTTGGTGGAAGGCAGTGGCGGCATTCCCACCGGCTTTGCTATGGCCAGAATTTCACAAGAGGGCTTGGGAATCCAAATACCTTCACTGCCTCCTCTAACTGCCTGCCTCCATGCTGAACCAGGAGCCCACAGAAACACCTCTCGGCTGCTGCCTCCCTACTGTTATATGGCAAAAGAGATTATTTAGAACAAGGGACTGCCCAGGACCAGGACCAGGTGCTGCTCAGCCATCACCGCAGCTGCCGGATAGGGCTGACACCCATGGCCTCACTTCACACACCCATGTGCCTTGCCTGGCAGGTCCTCTGTGTGGACCCACCTGCAAAATCACCTTTAGTTGTGCAGGGCACTTTGCACTTACTGCTAGGGAGTGGCTTTAGTGGGCAGCTGAAACTCATGAGCTCAGTAGCTAAATCAGGCCCACTTTGTCCTGTCCTTTCTCCCCATGCTTTCTTCAGCAGATGTTTTCTTGAAGCAGCCTCAGAGCACTGAGACGTGGTGATATAAGCGAGGGCTTATGTGGCTCTCTCCACTGGAAAGCGTGAGATTAAATACTGTAAGCCTTAGCCAAAGCAAGCTGCAATGTCTTCCAGGACTGATCCTGCCCCTGTTGAAGTCACAGGGAACTTTGTCTGATTTTGCTGGCTGTTGTGAATTATTATTTAAAGTTAGGATTTCAGCTTTCATCCTCATGCTGTGAGGGATCACAAGAGGGATCACAAGCCACCATTCAAGTCTTACTGTTAAGGACTCTACCAGCCTGGACCTTGTCCACTCAATGAACATGGAGAGCAGACATTTGTGTATAACCATCTCACCCACTGGCTGATATCAAAGTGTGAATAAGATGGGAAAGAAGCTGCTCATGGGGAAGGTACCCATCTGGTCTGTGACCTGAGTTTCACGTTTTTCTCATCTTGCTGTTTTCCAGAAATGAAGCATAATGACTTGGGGGTACTCATGGACAGGACTTCCAATTTCTACACAGAAAATTGTCATAGAAAATGAGATGCAGACATTTACTTGTCTCCTGTGCTCTTGCTGAAAATTATCTCATCTATGCTCCTTCAACCTTGGACACTGATGGGCCTGATCCAAAAACCTCAGTGGGATGATTCAGTAGGATTTCACTTTGACAAAGGCTCCTAGCAAGCACGTAACTTTGTTGGAAAGGCCCTGTAGCAATCCATCATTTTGTCTGAGTGAAGTTATCCCACAGGGCACCCTGGGCTAGTGGCCTGTGCTGGGCAGGACCCAAAAGCAGAGCTGTTCCTGAGTCTGAACCTCCCATATAGTACTTTTCCTTGTGGATATTTGGTTTATTTGCTCATGTTTTGGCATTGCTGCAAAAAACGTCCTGGCCTTTGAAACGTCAAGGTGTGTATTGCACAAATGATAAATCAATAATCTAAGCCGAGACTTGTCATGAGAGAGGCTTGACTGCAACTGCCTCCTGGCAATCTTTTAAATTAATTTCTTTTAACACTTCTGTCATTGTTCTTTACAGAGTCCAGAAAAATGCATGTGAACAGAGGAAGATGCCGCCTTCAACAGCTTCACAATTAATGTTACCTCTGTGTGCTGGGAAAGCTTGTCATGAAAAGGCAAGTGCCAGCAGAGATACCTGTTTTCCTTGCATTTGACATGGCTTGGAAGCATTTTGTGGCTTCAAGGCCTAGAAGTTTGTTAAGAGAAAGATAACCCTCTGAGTGGGTTATTTATGAGACTCACACTCTGAGAGAAGGGCACAGAGGAACATGGGTTGAAATGACAAAGGCATCAGGCTGTGTTCTCCTCGACTGACCCCCAGCTCTTCTGTCTCTGGTCCACAAAATCTCATGGACCCCCTGCACCCCTGAAGGTCCAGTGGTGGTCCTTTCAGTGTGGCCTGGGCAGCAGGAGATACGTGTGTGTGTTGTGTGCATGTGTCCTTCTGACCCCAGCAGGACCTTCAGTTAGCACTGGGTTTGCCTCTGTGTGCCCAGTCCTGCCTCCCGTGCTGCCGTGGCACGAGCCTCACCTGCCACATCGCTTCCTGGGCTGCTGACAGCTGGTTTTAGTATCCATCCCAGCAGCAGGCACACCCCGGAGGCATGCCACCAACCCAGCACCTCCCACCCATTTCCAGCTGGCAGCAGTGGCAGCACTTGTGGGAAACATTGCTCCTCACCCACATAGCCAAGTGCGCTTTAGGGATGACAGTAGTTTGACTTTGCTGTTTGATGAATACTGCTGCTCACTGCTCAGGACCTCAGAGGCTGCTGCCCCAAATCTCAAGAAGTACCAGACGTCGAGGGGAGTAGGTCACATAGCAATGAGGTGGGTTTCAAACCTGAACTGACATGAATAAAACCAGGCACTTGCCGGATATCTCCTTCCTGGTGGATCAATGCTCACAGCAATTAAGCACGGCACAGGTGAAGAAGGAGCAGACATCCAGACCTAACAAAAGAGGGTGTTTCCTGACAGAAACAGAGCTCGGGCTCAGCAGATACATTCTGATTTTCAGTTTCTGTGGTTACTGACAGAGTTTCTTTGCATGATCACATTAGTGCAAGCATGCAAATCTTTCCAGGAAGGGTTTCATGCAGAAAAATTTTGGCTCCTGAAAGAGAAGGCTGCTTGGGTTCAAGATCCCCTGGGATAGAAAGGTTTTTTTATATAGGATTTCAAATCAAAATTGCTGCTTTCCACTCCTCTTTGCAGTTCAGTCTGGCAGAGATCTACCAGACCTTGGGCTTTTCTAGCTGTGCAAGGAAAACCTCAAGCACAAAGAGCATTCAAGTACAAGGTAGTTTCCAAAATTCTCCTACAGGAGGATGAGCCAAACTGGAAAACTGCAATGTAGTCTTCTATTGACCCTCACACAAGCTCAGCACTGTTTGGGCCACAGCTTTTAATTTGTCCCATCTTACTTATTATTCCTGAAAAATAAAACAAAGCATTCTAAGAGAGTTTTAAAATAGCTCAAGTGTGACTCAAGTCCCGCAAAAGTATGTAATTTTAAGCTTAGAGAAAGTGTTTTATCCTTAATTTGCCGTGCAACGTTCAAATCCACAAAATGAGGTGCTATTCACACCACTCTTGATGGTGACTCATCATCCTTTAACCTCCCTGTGCTGGGCCCAGAAGCAGATCCAGGTTTCCATGGGTGGAGGCAGGGACCAGCGTTTTGTGTCTTCAGTGTCTGTGTGGAGGCCAAGGAGAAGCATGAAGGGAGCAATCAGCAGTTGCATCTCCATTTGAGGGATGCTGAGGGCAGTGAGGAGGCAGGCAGCTTACTCAGAGGGGCAGGAGTGGCAGCGTGGCATGGATAAGGCATATTCCCCAGCCTTGTGCTGCCTGCTGACATTTTTCAGCAATATTGGGCAGCCCTGCCCCGGTGAGGCTCCCCATGGATATGTAGGGCTGTTGAGACGTGATTACTTTGTCTCAGTAGCTTTACTTTTCATCTCTCCTTTTCTCAGTCGCCAAGAGGGAGTTGTGCTAGTGTCTTAATCCACTTCTCTTCCCTTTTTTGAGTGTAGTTCTTTCTTTCCTCTTCCTCCTGACCACAAATAAACCCTCTCTTTGCTGCAGCAGTGTTCAGCGCTGGCTCTTTGCACAGTGTCACACAGACCCTGAGGGCCAGATGCCAGCACCTGCTCTGCAGATGTGGGGCCAGGTGTGTCTCTTGAGCACACCCTGGTGAGACCTCATGATGCACTTCTGCTATAACCTCTCTCTCTCTGTCTCTTTCTCTGTATAGAATCTATATGGTGACAAAAGGAGGCACCTTAATGCCCCCCCAGTCCCCAGCCATTTGAACACTCTTCTTTCACTCATGTTCTGCCTGCCGCATGCCAGTTGGGGAGTTACAAGCATTGGTGCTGGCACTAAAGAAAGGGGGAAATCCCATATGATCAGAGGTAAAGGAGCAGAGGGAGAGCTGTTTTTTTGGTTCCATGTGGACCTAGTCCTGGCAGGGCAGCCCGGGTCAGGACAGAGCTACAGCTCTTGCAGTGCCCCAGATAGCCACAGGACCTCCTTCCCCAGCACCCCGCTCACATGGATATCACGGGTGATATGGTGGATACAGACATTAGGAGTAAATCTGGCTGGACTCAGGACTGCATGGGTACCCTCTCTCCATAATGCCCCATCAAACCTCTCAGCTGCCTTAGACCAAGCCATTGCAGTCAGGGTGTAGTTATTTTAAACTGGGACTTCTTCAGTCCAGTGAAGTCCACTGGTGGAAGGTTGGATTAAGTGCTTGTCTCAGAAACAGAAAGACATTTAATGAACTATGACCCTTTTCCTTCCCAAATGAGTATCGCTGTTCAGAATAGCTGTGAGAAGGGGAGCTGCAAACATCTCCCAAGCAGCCTGGCACGAGTAAGGCACAGGAACATAGAGACAATCGCTGTGATGCTCTGGTTAGCAAACGTGGCTAATCATTCTCTTATTTTTCCTCTAGGCATGGACAGCTCAGAGATCACCATAAAGACTCTGTTTTACAGCCTCCCTGAAGGGTAATTAGCAGCAATAAAAATATTTTCAAAATTGCTGGCTGGTTAACAGTGTGCGCAACACAGGAGAGCTCTGAGTCCCAGCATCAGCTTATGATGAGGCACGAAATGCCTCCAAACCAGTAAGCAGTCCCAAACAAAAGCCTGTGTTTTGCTTCTCCACCGTACAGCAGCAGCAGTCTGGGACATGCAGGGGAGGTGTTGTTCCAGGCAGGAAGCAACATAAAACCCAAATATTGTTTTTAACCACTGTCCAAGTAAAAGAAAAAGAAATCTCTCTTGTGGAAACTGAATTCAGAACTGTTCTCCTACGCAGGGGTGGCTGGAGCCATCAGGAGGCATCATTTTGCACCTTCACTTGCATAAGGAGACTTGCAATGGGAAGAAGCTCAGTGTGATGGTCTTTTACTGATCAAGCTCCTGTCCTCTCTCGAACCCGTTAATTGCCTCTTTGTGTTCAAATTTCAAAGTGTTCCTACTCGCCTGACAGGTTCCTTCAGTGAGCCGGGAGGGAAAGGCATGAACAGCGTGTGAGGTGGAGCATGTGCCATGGGTTTACAGCTTGCAAAGCTCCCAGGCAACCTACAGCTCCACACCTGTGCTGCTCAGGGCTCACTGCCTTCAGCCCATGGGGACAGCAAGTCCTTCCTTCCAAAGTGATCAAAAGAAAGTGCAAAAGAAAACTCTACAGTATGAACGTGAGCTATACAAGTAACCAGGGGCCTGGGGATGCCAGAAATGAACGTGCGAGAGTCAAGAGACAGGGCAAGTGGTGAACCCACCTGAGCTCCAGGTGTGCCCTGCTCATTGCACCTTCCAGTGATTTTAGGCCTTGCACCTGACAAGGAAGACAGCTTCAAAATTGCTTTCCAGAGTTTGCAGACTGCACATTACCTCTGTCAGCCTGACATTGACTGTGGTATGCAAAGGTTGCGACTGATAGTGAAATAAAACGCTTTATTTTGAAAGAGTTACACCACAATCTTTTCACTTTAATATTATTTTAAAGTACAAAAGGTTTAAAAATAGGTACATTAGCAGTTGTACATGAATAATATGTTAGTATTTGTTATTTGGGAGTTTATAGGCTGGTCAGTCATACATCCTCTGAATCCAAGTCCATGTGTTAGTTGGGAGTTTATGGACTGGTCAGTCATACATCCTCTGAATCCAAGTCCATGTGAGGAATCACCAGAACAGTACAACAACAGTCTTCTCCTATAAATCACTTGAAGCATCACATAATGTTATGCTTAAAGACCTTTTGCTCTGAATACTCATTTACTGTGATATTCTTTGCATTCGTTAATATCATATATAAATGAGAAAAAAAATTTCAGAAGTAAGTTGAAAATTTTCTGAGATTAGAAAATATTTGTCCATAAAATCATCATCGAAATTATCCTCCTTTCACTAACAAGTATCTGATTGTAAAACTGACTTCTGGAATGACTGAGAAAGGTATTGTGACTATTTAAAAAATATAATATGTATAAAAACACAATCTTGAGGCCTTGCATTTGTCCTGAATGAATAAAATCTTCATTTAAATTCCTGACATTAGTGGCAGGAGCTAGTTTTAAAAAGGACAGTTATTTTTAACCTTATCTATTAATAGTATTCAATAGTAAATTACTCCCAAAGACTGAAAAATTATAGAGGACTTTTTTTTCAGTACAGAATCAATGCCTAAATAATTTTCACAAGAATGTTCTGGATGAAAGTGAATTTCTGCAAGCAAATTATTTAGAAGAATGATCTAAGTTATTTGGCCTAAATTTCAAGATCGTATTCCTGATCGAGTACTTTGAGAGCTTTAATGGGTTTCTGGTTGGCATTAAATGCAAAACATGAAATGGGTTGTGAATGGAAGTGGGCAGAACCAGTTTTGAGCACCGATTGCAAGGTTGCTACCTTTCTTTGGCTCATTATTTCAAGATTTACTTCTACAGAGAGATTTATGACAGCAGCACAAATCTTGCTTTACTGAGCTGACACCGTGCTCTCTGGCTGTAACACATCCCACATGTTTGGGAGTTGAAGTGTTTCCAGCTCTACCCTTTCCTGGCACTGGAAGATGCTGGCTAAGATGTTGGAGAGAAAGAGTTTTCCTTTGGACCACCAAGAGTGTGTCCACCCCTCTCTTTTGCACAGTGCATAGCCACAGAAGATGCAAGGCTATGGGGTTACGTGGCAAGGATATTTGGAATTTAAGGACTCTGAGGAGCCCTGAGCCACCAGGAGCTTTGGACGCTCAAAGAGGAGAATGATCAGAGCTCTCCTTCCCTCCTTTCTGTTGCTCTCCAGCCAACCATGCACATACAGGGCTAATGTAGTGTGCAAGAGCACTTGCAAAATTAAACATCTGTTTGATGAGGGATCAAAACAAGATAAATGGAGGTGGGTCAAGAAGCGTTGCCAGAAAGATCCGAGAACACCCTGCTATCAACTGCAAATCACCACCAAAGCTCTACAACGGCTGGTATGCTCATATAGCGAGAAAGTAGTTTGTACTTGGCAGTGTCAGAGCTTGGAAGCTGTCAGATGGCAGCCAGTTTTTCCAAAAGCTTTTCTCATTGAGGGATGCAAGCCACTCTCATAAAGCTGCAGGCCAGCTCAAAGTCCTGGGAGCCAGATCCCATTCTAATTCCTTGTGATTGTAACGTGAAAGAACAAAGGGCTATATCCTGCCATTGATACATTTTCAGGTCTTTTAATGGACACAGCTGAGAGACCCAGATATAGATCAATGGCAGGATATAGTCATAATGACCAAAACTGAGCTAAAAAAATGGTGTCTTCCTATTTCAACTTTATATGACATAGCACTTGCTCATAATGGAGACCAGATTTTTCTTATAAACAAGTTGTCAAAGTATCTGTTGCGTCCCATTGAAGGAATGCTTGAATAGCAAATTCCAAACCTAACACTTCAATAAATCTAGCAAATTTGTTATACTATACCACACTGAGAACTCTCTACGGATCTTTTCAGTTCAACTTTTGCAGGTAGAACATCTTGGCTGAGACCACAGCTGGAGTTGTTACCAATAAAATGAGCCACCTTAGAAGATGATGGGTGATGATGCTTCTCCACAGCACTCGGTACCAAATATGCCATGTCTCTCAGTTTATGCAGGAGAACATTTGTGTGATGAAACTTCATCTTAGAGCTAAACCTGCCTATCGAGTTGCGGAATGTTTAATATTTACAGTGTGGACATTACTGTATGGATCAGTAAAAATCCCCCAAAACCAGCCACAGAGGTTGCGGCTGAACAATATTTTTAGAAGCTAACTTATTCTTCTACTGGTGGTTATTAGTCCAAATAACTCATGACAGCCTAATTTCTCTTTAAACTTTTTCTCCCTCACAGTCAGAGGTAGCGTTTCAAAATATTTGGAAGGGTGCTATTTGTTTTTCTTCCCAAAATCTCCACAAAGATGTTGTGGATAACCGCAAGAGTATCATCCACATTCCTTTATGGTAGTGCACAGGGATACGATTTATTCAAACCCAGAGTACTTTAAACACGTGCCAAGCCAAAGTGCACTGAGTCCCAGAATGGAGCCCTGGAGCATCCACCTAGACTGTTGACAAACCTGGCTCGAGAAAGCAATCTCTGTACTGTCCAAGAGTAACAGGGTATATGACAGTGCTGCTAAAAACCTAGGAGACTAACGTGAACCAACTAGGCCATCTGGGGCTATTTAGCTGTTCTTGCTGTGTGATAACATAATTTGGCGTGAAGAGCTGGAGCCTCCAGCAAAATCAGACATGACAAAATACTCTGAGCTGAGTCAGAAACAATGATTATTTTTGCTGCATATAAGCAGAAATCACTGACTTTTGCATGCCAGAGAGCAGTCTGACAGATAGGAGTGCCTACTAAGTGGTGTCTTTTCACTACTGATCACCTTGAAAATGCTGAGAAAGGGAGGGCTCCTTAGACTTTACTGCAACGTAAACATTTATGGTGTTGATTCTTGTTCCAGATAATGAGGCCACATCTGCATCTAGAATGAGAGGGAGCTACTGAAGCAGCTGTAGCTGAGGATGGGTTCCAAGGAAAAGCTGGCAACCTTGAAGTGGCCCTGAGATGAAATACATAATATTGTAGTTTTTCTGTCTTTTCCCTTTATTGAGGATAAATGTGAACTAGGAGTCTGTTAGTATTTGTCTTGGAGAGAAATAACTATTCCTCCTGCTTGCTGGGATGAGACAAACTTGATCCTGATGTGACACAGAGAAATGGGCAGTGGGAGCCCACCTTCCATAGCTACAGACCAAGGGATGCATATCTGGGGTGGGCGTTCTCCCACCAGCGGCATGGATTAACAGGAATATCGGCAGCGTTAGCAGGGGTGGAACCATGCAGACGAGATGCACGGCTTAATGCAGTCTCCAGTGCATAAGGTGATAGCTCCCCTAAACTGGGTCTGCTTCGATGGGCTGTGCCTGAAGGAATAAAGATGTCTGAGATTATACAATGAGGTAGCCTGAGGTAAAGCTGAACGTGCTTTTTACTGGGTGGCAAAAAGGTAAGTGTTGGGAACCTCAGAAGAAGGAAGACTGGAGCTGAAGCCTTGCACGTCCATCTGTGTGTAGCTGGCAGCTGCCACCTGAGAGGAAAAGCAAACCTAAATTTCCCTTTAGGTACTGCTGCTCTAACACTTTGTGAATGCTCCCTGCAAACACTGCCCCAAAACCACTGTTGTTTAAGGATAATTTTTGCAGTAGGTTAAAAAGTAGGTGAATTCAGCACAGCTTGTGACTACAGTGGAGAACAGCTACTCAGAAAAGGTATAGATCCTGCCCTAGGCTCTCCTTAGTTTGTTTCTCACGACTTGTGAGGGTTCCAACCTCCCCTTCAACTGGGGCTAGGGGCAATGTTCTGGTTTGGTAACATTTTTTACCCTTGATCTGTGGGACACAGATGACCCACAGTGCAGGACAATGATGCCTCAAGCCATTTTGGTTTTGGTGGGTTTTTTGCAGTTGGCATCCTCATGTTTCAAAGTCCCGGGCATGCACAGGCTGAACTGTGCAAAACTTCAAGCAATCACCTCAGCTTTGTGACATAGGAGTGCTTGGTGGTGCTGGAAGGGAAAACAAGTATGTATGATTCTGTGACTGCTGAGACAGATCTGCTCCTGTAGTCACAGTTTGCTTTTGAATTTGAAGAGTTACTGAAAAATTTAACCAGCCTGGAAAGTTATAAAAAGATGGGAAGAAGTCCCAGAAAATAACCCAAGCTGGTTCTGGGAGCAGAAGAGTCAACAAAGTCAGTGTTTACATGTTTTTATTTTCTTTTGTTACCTTTTGCATCCTACTGCTATAACTCCAGGCACTATTCTAGCCTCTGCACTTGCTTTTCTTTCACTTTGTTTTATTTTTATGGCTATGCTTATTGCCTATTCCACGTACAGATGAATTCATAAATCATTATTAAAAAAAACCAAAACACCAGAAAGCCTGAGATGAGGGAAGACAATTGGAACTCTAAACCAGACTAAACTAGAACTCTAAACCAAAGCAATACCACTGTGTCTTTCCCAAGACTCCCAGCCTCTTCCCGGTTCCTTCCCGTGTCACCTGTAGCTGCTCGTGCAAGGCTGTCAGCTGTGCTGCCTGACACCACGCACACCCTGGCTGCAGCAACGTGGGCTGATAAGGGTGAAGCTCTCTGGTTTCCCTTTCACAAAAGCAGGATTTAGAGGATGGCTCTTCTCAGCTAAACTGACAAGGGCCATGTACCACAGCCAAAGATCACTGAAGAACTCACGTCACATTTGTGCTGCTTAAGGCTCTCTAGGTCAGGCTCACGCCGCAGAGAGCTGTGCAGACCAGTCGAGAACACCTAAATATGAAGCTTTCAGGCAGTACAGGGCTCTAGCTGACCCCCCCTGCCCTTTTTTCTTGAGTAGAATAGCTATGAAGATCCCAGAGTGAGAAGTTAAAACCAGAAGATCCTGGTTTTAGCAGGGGGGGGAGGGGGCAGAGGGAGGAGGAAGAGGCGTTGGTGCTTATAGAGTTTTTAAGAGCACAGGAATCTTTCTGTCTGAGAGCAGAGGTAAGAGCAAAACGAGATTTGCCATTGAAGTCTGGAAGTTTGTCTGTGTGTTTTATTTGTGTACATGTCTTTTGCTTCAAATGGAATTTGGACAGTGTTTTGCACTGAGTGATTTCCAGAAAGTCTTGTTCTTCATCCTCATGGAATTTTAAGGAGATATTTGCCCAGGCTGTCCACATGAGTGTGTCTTGTAATGTTGATCCCTCAGAGAACAATCATGGATGAAATTGCAAAAAATGTTGTGCAACACTGTTTTTCTGAATTAGGAGCTTGGAAATAACAAATATACTGGAATTCAGTTTCCATCCATTCCCTTCTTTATTTGACCTCCTATCAAAAAGAAATAATATATTCTTCTTCTGGAATAGGACCTCTGTCAGCCAATATATTGGTACATCTGTGAAATGCACAGGCTTACTTCAAAACAACATTTTCTTTTGGAAAGGAAGTTGAACTGAATTTTTCTGAAGTCATTGGCCAACCATGCAATGACAGGGTGGGAATTTGTCCTGCTTTTTGACAGATCACTGTAGTCCTCAATCAACTGAAGCTCTTTCAGCATGCTCCCCTTTGATAGCTCTGTGGGTTACAGCATCCCTGTCCCTCTGCTCCAGCAAAGCCAGCCTTCTATTCCAGCTCCCAGAGAACTTCTTTTCACTGTCTCTTTGACCACCGAGAGTCCTGTATGTCCACCAGCCCGTCGCCCTCACAGTGCTCACGCATGGACTGTGGTGTCCACCAGCCCTGGGACCCTTTGGGGAACCAATCTTCATCCCACCTATGTCTTCCCACATCTGGCAGATCTGCTGCTGCCACTGTGAACTTGAGAGCCTGTGTGGCCCATGGCCACCGACAGAGGCTCTGTGGGCAGGAGAATCTGCCCCACCTACCTGCACCTCAGCTGCATCCTTTGGCTGCAGCTCCTGCAGTCTTCTCCTCACCCCCAGGTTTGCTGAGAGAAGAAGAAGACAAGGAAAAGGGGGTACAGAGAAAGAGTCTTCCTATGGCTGCTGCACCTTCTCCTCACCGGCATCTTATGGCTCCCTCACCCACTTGAGCCTCCATTCACCTGGTAGCACTGGTAAAGCCAACAATTCCCAGCTTGGGCAGTTTGACAACCTTACCATCTTCTCAGGCACCCTCTACCACAGCCACACACACACCAGTCCCCTCAGATCTGCTTAAAACATCTCCTGCTCTGCATTCACCTTTTCCTACTGGCAGCACAACGTTTTGGAGCTATGCTTCCTTCTCACTTGCCTCTTGCCTCAGAGGAAGCTTGCTGCCCCGAGTCAAACAGCAGGATGAAACAGATCACTGGGATGTTCACACCATCACAGGGGACTTCCTTGCCTGTCTACAAGAATGTGCAGGCAGTCACTGCCGAAGATTTTTAGGAATGGTTATTGAGACACAGGACGCCTGGAAAGGAGGTGGGAGGATTGTGTCTACACAAGCAATTGATCATAATATTTGGCTTGCTGATTTTATAATTGTAGTCCTAAAGACCTGCAGGACTCTCTACCGGGGTTTTTTAAAGCTTATAGAGGCCATATTTATCCTATAGATTTTTTTCCAATTCTCAGTTTGCTTTTAAAGTATCATCAAATAACATATAATCTTTTGTGAAGTCTCCCCCTCCTCTCATTTAAAACATACTTTCCAAACAGCACAGTCTGCCTCATAGTGATTGAACTGGGAAAATGTCTGTGTTGCTAGTATTTTTTTTTTTCTGTTGAATAGTGCAATAGAAATTGTGCCTGCATAAGGCAAGAACTTAACATAATTCTGAACAGACAACCTAAATATACAGCCAACATGATCACATACTCCTGGGTTCTCAGGGAACATAATTTCATCAGCAGCCTGATCACTGAACAGGCAAAACCTGCCTACAGTTAATTTGAAAACACTGACTGCTTCTTGAGAAATCTGTGTGTTCGCAGAAGAAAATGGAGGTGAACTACCTGAGAGAAGAAGCACACACTTCTGTTTGCACAATTCATCCATGCTAATCAGCTTCTTGATTTACCCAGCACATAGGAGCTAATGTATCTACCCTGAAATCCACTATGGATGTAATTGAAAACTGCTGCAAAACTGGGCTTTTCTTACTGAGTGTTTACTCACTGTTACTGTGAAGTTTCAAAATTTTACCAGTGTGTTCTATTGCTTGTCCTGTAGAGTAAATAGAATGTTGGAAAACTGGCTTTCTGCTCAGGTTTGTTGGTTTTGTAATGATTCCAATAACTAGCACATCACTCAATATCTCTTAATATGCTTGCACAGACATGAAAATTTATGATATACAGATGAATTTTGAGAAAAAGTACAGCAGCACTTACTCACAGATGTGTCTTTCCATGTTCAGCTGCATGCTTTTTGTTCAGTATCATCTATATGCTTTTTCCAAGCTATATGTTCCCAGAGAAACACACGTTCTTTTCAACTTGGAACCATGCAAGTGTAGCAAGTCACCTAATAGGAATATATAGGTCATGGTACTACATGACTTAACTCTGATTCAATGACTTATGCTCTTTTTCAACTACTTCATCACCAATAGCTGCTGTTGAAGGAGCCAAAATGAATACAAATTGGAAGAACATAAGGAAAGGTCTTTTTCATTATGTAAATATCTACTTCAGACTAATTTTTAAAGATATTTCCATTTATCTTCAGAAGGAAAATGTTACATTTACCTAACTTTTGTTAGCTGCAATGAATGGGCTGTATTCACTTGCTCCCAAAGGGAGTATTTAGAACTACCACTAGTCCCATTAAAATCAGAACTAGGCTTGAAGTGAACTGCAGAATGGAGCACTGTGGAGTACAATAAAACTGCAGATGAGTCTTCAGGAGATGCTAAAGACACAAATACTTCTCAGCAATGTACCAAACTTTGCTCTTTCCCTCAACGACAATGAAAATTGTCTGAATAGTACAGAATTTCTGAAAGATTTCATAAATTATCCTATGTGTAAAAGCAGATAAGAATTTTTTATTCTTCCTTTGTAGGAAAGAAAGTGCTTAGACTAATCTCAGATAGTCTCCTGTTGTCTCCTCTTGATATCATTGACATTTCAGGTTGTTGTTTTTTAAATATGCCACAGTCACAGAGACAAAACACATACGACCCACAAAACTCCCAAATTTTAACCAGACAAGAATGTGTAAATATAAACAGGGCTGATGAAAAATTCAATCAGTTCCGTTTTTAATTGCAGGGACCCAAAAGGTCCTTTGACTCAAAATAGGCTGCATAAGCTTGAATCCCACACATGAAATTAACCCTGACCATGATAGTATTGCTTGTGGTAGGAAGACCTTTATTTAATGCCAGAACCTTTCAGTGCATATCTTTCCATGATTGGCCTAGCCTTTCCACTTAAAGGCATTTCCATGCTACAGTACTCTTGAAGTAGCAAAGAATAAAGAAAAAGGAAAAATGAGTGAATCTAAACAAACTTGAAGTCTTTCAAACCACTCGGCATCCCTCAGGCTTTTTAATTTTCCTCACTGCAGACCTTTTGATTCCAATCCCAGTCCTCTGTACTTCATCAGCTTCCCACTGATGAAGAAACAATAGCAAAGACTGACCCAACTTGGGCTTTCTGCTACCACTGCCTGTGTCAGTTAGGGCAACGCGTGAAAGCAGTCAAACTGCTGGGCACGGCAGTGCTGGCTGAGCAAGCCCAGGTGGCCTGGTCCTGAGAATTCCTGCAGATATTACAGCTGGATCCATAAAATAACCTATTGAAGTTGACTGTGCAGTGTTCAAATACATTTAAAGCAGAGGATACTCCATGCCCCTCTCCTAGCTTCCCATGAGCTTTGATGTTATGAACTGAAGTGACACTGTACCTGGCAGGTGGAGCATGGTACGTGGGGATGAGCAGTTTCCGTGTGGGAGCAGCTGCTTCAGCTCCACAGAAATGGTGAATAGTTTCTCTGTTGGCTTGTTTGGCTTAGTTCTATCTCTCTTCTGCTCACACCCACAGAACTGTTGGTGTCCACAACACTCAGTTTTAGGTGGTACAAGGGCATGCCTACAAGCACGCCAGGAAAAGTGTCCATGTACTGTTTATCCTACCTTGTCCTATTCAGACGAGTCCCACCACAGCCTATTGCAAATCTCTAACAATTCCTGTGAGGTTTGGAGCCTTTTATACTGCAGGGGCTTATGCTAGCTTAATTTCTAGAAATTAGTTAAAGAAAGAGAAGAAGAGACTGCTTAGACTAGGATTTTATGTCACTGAGTAACTATTTTTTTAATATGTTTTAAGAAATTTAAGATTAGAGGTACTTTCTGCTGATTTCAGCATACTCTTCCTATCTTATGTCATTCTTATGAAATAAGAATATTTGTTGCAGGTCCAAATTTCATTAGACTGCCTCTAGATTCAAGATTTGCCTGGTTTCTTTCTTTTATATTTTTAGTTTTGAGGATTATCTGGAAGAAAATATCCAGGACTCGACCAAGAGGTTTAATTTCACAAAGGCATTGATGTTCTCAACTCTTGTTTAGGATCTGGATCCTGCTCATGAATCTAGATGTACAGGTCCACACCACAAAACAACATAAGTAGTCTGCCTCAAATAAAGATGTACAAATTACTTTCTACATGTCTGAAGTAACACACATTTGATAGCTTGTCTGGACTGGATCTAGCACAGAAAGCCCCATAACATATTGCTCCACAATGTAATGGAATCCAAAGCACCAGCTTCTGACATAAACGAAGTGGTTTTTGATGTCGTTCTGAATCAAGACTTTCAGCATCGTGAATTTAAACGGTGGCTCTCAAGTGGCTACCAGAAAATGTATACATGCTTAAATACATATATTGTCTATGGTGTTCCCCTAAACTTACATGCAGGCTACCAAGATATAGTCTTCAATATGTCACTTATTTTGCTTCTACATGTATAGATGCTTACACACACTTCTCTTGCTGATTCTCAGCTCCAACTGAACTAAACTCAAGAAGCCACAGGTAACTTTGGATGACATCCAAGGATTTCTGGCAGGGAATGAGACAACTCTACAGCTCTCTGTTCAGCCTTGAGGCTACTTGGGACCTTCTGCAGAACATATTTTTGCCATCAACACCTGTTTGTTTTACATAAGGGTTAGCAAACACATGTTTTGCCACTGTGCCACTGAATGTCCTAGTTTATGAATCAGGATATGGTGTTGGAAGAGGCTGTGTCTCAACCTGTGCAATTTAACTGAAAATGTATTGGCAGGAGGTGGATTTTAGCATGTCAAAGTACATTTTTATGTGCAAAAAGGATCCAGTGGCCTTCAGATTATCAGTGAGGAAATGACATCCCTGTTCATGGTTCACCCTCCAGGCAGTAGGGCGGAGGCAGAGTGGTGACACAGCCTTATCTGAGCCAGACCTGAAGGTCAGCTGAGCTGTCCTTGCTCCCTCACACAGAGATTTCACAGCCCAGAACCTGTTCTGGACATTCAGCCAAAGCTCTGCTCCTCATCTTCCAGGTATGGAGATAACGGGGTCCTGCCACACAAAACCCCTGTCTCAGCCATACAAACATATTGTAGCCCTTCATAACGGAAAATCCCTTTGGTCCTTTCTATGTTATCTTGACAGTATAAAAATTTATCTTAACAACCAGTTCTGCAGTAAAACTGCTGTACTAAAGACTGGTTTATAGTGGTAATTAGCAACATTTACTGTAGCATATACTTTGTCTTTGAAATTTTTCTATAAGTTCTGATTTGCTCAGAGACTTCTGGTCTGGGATGCACTGGGGTTATCTAAATACTTCAACTATGGGATTCAAGGTTAAAGGGATAACTACCTGTGAAACTACATTATCTGGGTAGACAATCCTTGCCACTCCTCCTTGTTGCAGTGCAACTTTACTCATTTCCTTTTAATGGTTAGGATCTTATTCATAGAAAGGAAGATTTCTGATTTCCTGTCCCTCCCTTTGCCAGTTGGGTGTGCAAAGCCATACAGATCCCAGTGGCCAATGATGATGGCTGAGGGCAACTGCCACATGTGGAAATCTTGTGGCGGCCTATGGGCTCTTTCGATGAAATACTGATATTTATAACACAGACATCTACTATGGAACAGTCTCTTTTTAACCAACATATAATGTATTCAGGGTGTGAATAATTTAATCCCAAACCAGACACCCAAAATAAGTGTCAGATGAACCATGCCCTTACCAGTATCTGCATCCCTCTGCTTGCCACGAGGAAAGCCTGAAGTGAGTGGATCAGACACAAACCTCTGCTCCAGACGTATCTAAAGGCAGACAAGATGTTTGATTCCTCCTGTGCATTTCCAAGGCCATGAGATCTGGATCAGCCTGAGTCACACCCCCCAACCTTGCTCAGGGGGCTCCTCTTTTGCAACGGACAGGGGCTCTGCGAGAGCTTTCGGCTGCTGGAGAGCCACTTGCTCTGTCCTGCAGGCTTCCTTCTCTGATGGAGACAATTCCAACATAGAAAGCAGTAGCTGGGCTTTTTGAGAATGCTTAAATTTATCTCCTTCCCCCTCCACCCCTGCTTCCCGCCATGGTAAGCTAAAATAATTAAACACTTGGGGTTTGATTGCATGCATTGTTTATCCATATTTGCTCTTGCTTCTATGTTTAACAGAGGAAATAACTCTCTATGATAATGTACCACTACATGCTGGTAACATCAGATAAGCTAAGCTGGACAAAAATGTTTTCCTTGGCAATTCTCCACTTTCTTTAATTTGGCCGGAGAACTCACTTTACTTCTGGAATTGTGAAGGCCCCAGTTAGGCTTGATTGTAATACAAAGAGTTTCACGGTTTTTCTTGTTAAATCCCATGTAGGACTAGGAGAACAATCCTGCCATTTCTTTCCCTTCAGTATAATTGAACTGATAAGCATCAAGCCACACACATCAAAACCCTAGTGAATGTCATTTGCATTAGTTTTCTGCCCTTACAGAAAAAAAAAAAGCAGTCTGCTTATCAGCCCCCATCGGAAGCTGCACAATGTTATAGGGATGCACATTAAAAGCTGAACACAGGGAAGGAAGAAGGCAGTGCACTTGTGCTCTTGGAAGGAGCCCTTTTGGAGTGGAGACAGCATTCCCAGGCACAGCAGGAGGAGCTGGGTGAGCATCAGAGGAGCCCCTCCATTTACCCACAGAGAGTGGTACGGGGACACTGCACCCTGGGTGCAGTAAGAGAGAGGTGGACAGGTTTGGGGTTTTGGGATCATCACATGGGAACAGCTCGTGCTGCAGCTCCTCTGTGGCTCCCATCAATGGGTTTCAGGCAACAGGGTCACTCTGGAGATATCTGGGCACACAGAGAGAGAAGAATGGAGAGGGCTGCTGGAGGTTCTATGCCTCTGCCCCCCAGGTAAGTGTGTGCTGGTACTTGGGGTGGTTCTGACCCAGATTTAGTCGCTCATTGCATGGCACCCTGGATGCAGCCACAGCTTGGAGTTGAGACCCCTGAAGCACTGCCGAGGGCAATCACCTTCACTGTGTGCAGAGTCTATGTAGCTGTGTGGGATGTATGCACATGGGGCCACACATGAGCTCCTGTGTTATGGGTTCACAGAGGTGCAGGAGTCACACCAGTGGCATTGCCACAGGGTTTTACCTTTATGTTTGGCACCCAACACAAAGTTTTGGCCTCATGTGCCCTCTTCTACCTGAAGGTTAAAGTGTGGCACTGCCCACGAGAGACACAGGACAGCAGCAGTGCAGCAGGTACAACATCTTTCCCCTTCATGTCCCACCAAATGCCTTGAAAAGCGCTGGCTGGCCTTGCTGCAAACCCCACCACTCTGCACAGCAGGGACAGTTCCTTCTCCTCACGGTAACTCATTCAGCCCACACACAGTGAGTCTCCTGCTTCGGGATACTGCACGTGAGATTTAGGGGCTTCACCCCCAAAATGTACACTCCTCTGCATTTGTGACACCTGCCCTAAGAGCTGGTGTCTGCACAAGTGATGGGCATATTGAAGATTTCGGGTTTCAATGGAGCTGCGAGTGCTGTGGAAAGCTGAGCTGCGTTTCCAGGCAGCAAATGCACCTGGCATATAGTAAGCCACACTGTTGGAATACTCCTTGCAGCACATGTACAGACGGAAAGCCTTAAATACACTGGATTATTTGGTGGGGTTTTTTTCCCACCCTTTCCTCCCTCCCTTAAGCAAAACATTTATGCAATAAAATATTTCTAGAGGACAATGTATAAACAATGCACACAATAAAAATAAGAACTGAGAAGCTGTAGTAAGAAAACAGATGAACTTAATTTTATAGCCAGATAAAAACTGAAGTTTCCGTCCATTTTGTTTTCAGGGGTTTTTTTCAGATATTAAGATGTTTTTCTTGCAATAGATTTAACTTAGGAGTATTTTGCTTAACATCAGTTTCTTAACAGAATACTTGAATTTTTTTTCTTAGTTATAACCAATGTGTAATTTCTGGGACTTTGAACTTCTGGTCAAATAACTTAGAAGCAAACTGTAATTGTGTGTCTTTTCCTCACACAGCTGGTGCCAAACCATAGATGAAAGGAAAAGTGATTATAGACAAAGACCAACCACTTGGTGACCGGGTTTCCTTTGAAGAGAGTCAATACAAGTAATTTCTGAGTAAATCTAGTGAAGAATCTGCAGCAGAGGCCAGTATCCAGTGTTGGGATGGGTTTTATATACAATATACAGTCACTCTATATTGTATATAATATAATGTATAAAAAAATCATTAAAATTCTGAAAGAGGCTTATGTACCAGACACCATATTCCTTACTGAGTGTCCTCTCCATACACCACAGTATCACAGGTCCCTCCATCATCTCCATTGCTTCACAGCATTGTCTATAGGAAGTGAGGGTGTGCTCCTCAGGGACACAGAGTCGGCCCCACAGGCTGAAGAAAGCCCCAGCCTGTGTCCTGCAGTGGGGGTGGATTTATTTGCCCCTTATACCAGTCTGTAAAATGGGTTGCTGCCCTTCCAGACCTGCTTTGCCCCATTTATTCCATTAAAGGGGGGGTGCTGCTGCGTTTTTATTATGCACTGAACTGCCCTCACCAAAATGCAGTGGTGCTGGACTGGGTCTTTTGGACCACTGTTTGCCTGGTTCCAGTCCTTAAGATCCAAGAAGGGCTTTAATTATTGTGGTCTGGGTGTAATTCGTTCAGGTTTTCTCAACCGCTTATTCATCTCTTCCTGTGGCAGAGCTTGCAGACCCAGCTGGCATCAATGATAGCAAAACTAAATTTCTTTTTGAAGAATCAGCACTTCATTTTTAACTTACTGCTCTGATACAAGCTAAGATGAAGGAAAGATTTTCCCTCTCTCAGCTTAACAGAAAACAATAATTTTATCCTTTTATTTGAACACTATCCTATTCCATGATTTTTCTCTTTTTGCCATAGAAATTTTGAAATCAAGTCAAACAACGAAAAGAAAAGATGGTATTGTAAATCTTGGACACAACTCCCCCCACCCCAGACTTTAAAAAATAAAGTCAATTCCAGCTCTTCCTGGGTTTTACCTTTGAACTTCCCCGAGACTTCAGCTTTCTAATCTGTAAACAGGAATAATACCTTCCTGTCTCAGAGGACTGTTGTAAGAAGCTTAACTGATTTGTGTTTGTAGGATGTTGGGACATGGCAACACATACGTGGATATGGAGATATATATATGTGCATATTTGTATGTGTCTATGGATAGGGGCAAAGACTGGTTTTATTTTTGTGTGCCTCTTGTTTTTTATTTTCATGATATCACTATCTTCCTGAAACACAAATGATTTCTTGCAGAGAAGAGAACATTGGTATGTTTACCTGAAGATCAGATTGCACATGAATGAAACATATTTTCTTGACATATTTCTTGGCCATTTTAAGTACCAGTATTAGAAGGTTTTGATATTTGGTAAAATTAGCACATCACGGGCTCAAGACCAGCTCTCAGTAGCAATGTATTGTGACATTACCATATCTTTCAAAGCAATCTGTAATGGAAAAGGGAAGTCATACTTCACTTAGATATCCCTCTCCCTCCCTAATTTTCCTAGTTAAAATAACATGCTTCTGAATGTCATGGTTGCACTCCAGCCCCACACAGCCGCTCACTCACTCTTCCCCAGTGGGATGGCGGACAGAACCGGAAGGGTAAAAGTGAGAAACTTGTGGGTTGAGACAAAGACCGCTTAACAGGGAAAGCAAAAGCTGCATATGCCAGCAAAGCAGAACCAGGAATACACCCACCACTTCCCATGGGCAGGCAGGTATGCAGACAACCCAGGAAAGCCAAGCAACGTCGCATGTCATGGTGACTTGAGAACATAAATACCATTACTCCAAACATTCCCCCATTCCTTTTTCTTCCCCCAGCTTTATATGCTGGTCACGACACCATATACTGTGGGATATTCCCTCTGGTCGCTTGGTGTCAAATGTCCCAGCTGTGTCCCCTCCCAACTCCTTGTGCATCCCCAGCCCCCTCACCGATGGGGTGAGGTGAGAGGCACAAAAGGCCTTGGCAGTGTTCAAGCCCTGTTCAGCAATAGCTAAAACATCCCAGAGTTATCAACACTGTTTTAACCATAGCCCCATACTGGTAACTATAAAGAAAATTAACTCCACCTCAGCCAAAAGCAGCACACTGAACTATGATTTTTTGAATTTAAACCAAAGCTGATCTTTTCTTTCTGTTGCTTACAACCATTCGAAAGAATGTAAGCAGGCTCCATGACTGCCTTTCCTGTCGAAGCCCTCATCAATGCCACCTTTTTTTCCCAGGACTTCAGAGCATGGCTCCCACCTCATTTTTGTTTGCTGCTTTGGGTTCTTGCAGGCATTCTCCTTTCCTCCAGCTTTTGAAGATGGAAACTGCATGTCAGTCAGTACAGGTTGCCCAACAACATGTCTGGGAACTCCTTCCCTCAATGATGACAATCTTACAGTGGGATAACCCTCTGCTCTGGCCTGACCCACACTTCCATTTTTCTTTATCTCCCACAAAGATATCAACAGGCCTCATTCACTTCTCAGTCCCTATCAAACTGGACAGCTAGAATTTCCCTTCCAGAAAAGAAAGCAGAACCCCTGTTTTAGAATTGAACTCAGATTCTTGCTATTATTATTATTATTATTATTATTATTATTATTATTATTAGCAACAGATAAATGTACAAATTTCCATGTGGATGGAGAAATCAGCACATCAGATATTGTATTTTCCATTCAAAAATTAAATGTAAATGCTGGTATTTTAATACATATATTTGCACACGCTTTCCCAAAAAAATGACTTTTTGCTTTCTTGGTTATGTCTATTTCTTGTCCTGCTCAGTTAAAATCCCCTCTGCTATTACCTTTTCCCCATCCTTTACACACACCAGAGGTTACAGCACTCCACTGACAAATCTTGTTGGGACAAGGAGCTGATCAATAAAAGATTACAGAAAACCCTGTTTTCATTTTGCAACATGGACTTGCTAGAACTCTGCTGCAAAGACTCGTGTCCTAAACAATTTACAGATGCCATAAAATCACTCCTCTTTTGTTACATTAAACCACAAATTATAAGCTAGGTTTCTATTCTGGTATTATTCAACTCCTTCCAATGCAGTTTAACAGCTGGAAATGAGAAGGCGGCAGCTCCTTGTTACCAGGCAACTCTTCCCAACCACCAGCAGCTTGCCCCAGGGATCAGGGTTTGAGAAGTGCTCTGCAGTGACAGCTCCTCTCCCTTCTTCCAATCCCAGTCTGAGGCATGGAGGCTGCTTCAGAGTAGAGCTGCCTCTAAGAGCACAAAGCATTGGCAAGAGCTGCATCTCATTAAAACTCTGGTTTTGTCTCTCACTGTCGCATTATGTTGTATTATACAGCTGGGAGTTTAGCCACTGACTCCCAATAAGCCAATTGCCTTTTCATTGCACAAGTAATTTTTTACGTTATGGGGTTTCTTGCTTGGAGTTAATGAGAACGATAAAGAATACATCATGTTCTTATGCTAAGAAGCCCTTTCCAAGGGCAGCAGTGGGTATCAGTACTCTCCCTCCTGCCTTGGAGAGACAGTTCCAACTCAAGTACTGTCTCAGAACTCCACTTGCCATCTTGGGGTTTATATTATCCCTGGTGAGGTTCTGTAGAGTAGAACACATTGTATGGGCTTATATTTGTTGTTACTGTTTTGCTGAAATATTCTTCTCCTCCTTATGTCACCCTTGAATTTATTTCTATTTATTTTAGGCTTTATTCAAGCAACTAAAAATCCCCTAGGAAACAAGCACATATGGAATGCATAGGAATACAAGCCATGATGACCTCATAGTGTATTGATATACCAGTGGCGTAATAAAACACAAATCCCATCCACCAGCACTGTTTATGAAACACCTTACATCACTCAAAAATTCATTCCTGCTCAGAGTCTGGTTTGGGATTCAGGCTTGTTGAACTCTTGTCCTCAATACAAGCCAGAACTGGGCTCTACCTGCTGACACTGTGTTTTCTCTCACCTCTTTCCCAACAACCATGCAGGTCACGATACTTTCTTCACCACCAGGGTGCCCTTTGTTTTAACTCAGCACACTTCCATTGGGTCGAGGACACCAGAGAAGACAGAAGAAGAAACATAAGCCTACATGTTAGTGCAATGCTTCAAAGCAAGATTCGGTTTTCCCAGCTGTGGAGCATCCAGCAGGAAAGCTGATGGCCCTGAAGAGAAATTGGTCCCTTGCAAAGGTTTTTCCTCTGGTCATTCAGTTCAGCACATGGACATGGGCATGACTAGCACCTGTAGGAAAAGAAGGTTTTCTCCTTCTGCCTCCAGCATAATGCATCACAGTCAGAAAATAAGGTTTGGTTCCCTTATTGTAGAGAGACATTAGTTAGGGAGTCTTCTGTGAAATTTCTTTTTGAGTAAATGACGTGTGAAAGATGAACAACCTTTCTTCTACATTTTCCTCCATGCATTTAGCTTCATTTTTTATGCAAGTCTTTGTTTCTCTCTCTAATCTACATTTACTTATTCTTCTCATCGCTTTCATTATCACTAGAATTAAGCATAATTTGAAAGTTAACCCTTTTCTTCTTGAGTTGATATATGCTAATCACTCAGAAAAGTTATGCAGTATAAGGACACCTTTTCTGTGATTATTTTTAATGGAGAATGTTTAACTTGAACACACCAGAGAAGAGGAATTTTATGCCATTAACATTATTAAAGACATTTGGATGAAATTCACATTCCCCTACAAAAATATTGGCCTGATCTAAACAAAGACACATGTTTGGGTGGTCCCATGAAGGATTTATATTTGGAAGAGGAGAAAGTAGCTTTTCCATATTTATCCAGGAGTCTGAAAATAGCCTGAATCTAAGCATGGCATCTAATAATTTTTAGTTGCAGTTTCTCATCTTTCTGACACCCTTTTGATCACCTTCATTCTACATCAATCTGTGTCTTTGAATAAAGTTTCACATATGCATTAGTAACATCTTTCCGTGGAGCTGCATGACTATGCAGCATTACACTGAGTGCCTGGAAGCGTTCTTAGAAGGCTCGCGTCTTTTTTTTTGTTACCTTCCACCTTTCACTTCTCATCATCGCAAATACTTCAGTTTTAATTTATTTTGATTCACTTTACAGCCAGGCATTAAATGAAGCTGACACATTCAAAACTCTGTTGTTTTTAAAAAGGAAAGCGCAGGCTGTGCAAAAAGCCCCAAATCATCTGCAGCAGTGGCACATTAGGAGAAGGTCCAGATGGATCTACCAAACAGCTTTACCAAGCAGCAAGGATTGCATTGGTACCATGAAAAGTTCCTGTCTTGCAGTTTGGGCTCAATTCCTGCTGATGAAAAGAAGGAATCTTGAATTTTTAATGTGGGAACCCACATGTTGGCTAATTCACTGAGGTGCATCCGGGCAAGCTACACACACTGCTACAGGAGCTTTTTCATCTTTGGGTGAAACGGAATTACAAATCCTCAGGTCTTCAAAATGACACTGATTCAGTAAGGAGTTTTTGTGTGATTTTTCCATACAATCAAGATTTGTGTGTGTGTGTGAAGACAGTAGGATATTCGGGGTGCTACTTTTTTGATGTAAATTACCTGTCAGGGGCATTCTAGAGTTATTTATGGTCTGTCTACCCACAGTAGTTGCAGTTTGTGAGCTCCCTTCTTTGCCTTGTCACATGTGGGTGAAAATCAAGATGTCTTGCAACCTCTACAAAATTCTAATGCAAAATGGCAACATAAGGAGACACTAGAGAAACATTTAGTGATGGTACAACAGGCGCTTTATCCTCAAGCAAGAAAGCTATTACAACTTAATTTAACATCCTCAACTGCTTAACAGACATGCAAAGGCAGGAGTGAGATAAAAGGAACTGGGCTTACTCCACAATGCAGCTAACTCCACAATCTAATGCTTGGATCCCAGAGATACAGGGGGTTTTTTTAAAAATGGAGAAAAGCAAAACTTTTTTTTTTAAAGGGAGTAAGAAGTAAAAAGCAGAGTCAGTTATAGAAGATCCTTTTCCAGTTTCTCCTTCTCCACAACATCTTGTCATGATAGATACAAGAGCCCCATTGGGCTCCCCGCCTCCAGGTGCTTAGTGATGACTCAGACTGCACAGAAAACAGACCCTCCGGTCCTGCATCCCCACCTCAACCCTTCGATGTCCTGCAGAGCTGTATGATAACCAGGAGCCGTGATGTCCTGTAGGCTGTGGCAGGAGGTCTGTGCTGTTGGTCAGTGCTGTTTAGTCTGAGAGTTCACCCGTGGATGGCAGTGGCACGTTCTGCCCAGGAGTTTCCTTGTTGTCTTTCTTGCTGCAGAGGGCGTGCCACTGTCCAGATAAGCAATTTGGTTTTGCTAGTGCCTAAAGCCATTTTCAGCCGCTCTTTTAGCCTCTAATGAAAGGAAATCTCATTCACCTGGAATCAAGACAGCACCAAGATGACAGTTCAGAACTTCCTTGTCCTTGAAACTTACAGTTTATTTCCTGGCATCAGCCCGTGTATTATAGTTGACAACTTGGCAGCAAGTTCCAGATCTTAATGTGCTGAGTATATTTGGCATATGGCTGGCCTGTACTGCATTCAGGTCAAGGATCATGGAATTGGTTCTCTTAATCTCAGAGGGATTTTCTGGTTAAGTATGCTGCCTTCCACAATAATTTAATTTCTTAAATATTCTGATGTAATCTCATATCCTTCTTCTCCTCCCTACTCATAGAATACAAGAAAAAATAGGAATGACACACTAGGAATACTTTCGAAGGAAAAATAACAGGAAATTAATATGGAATAAGCATGTGAAACAGTTGCTTGCTCTAAAATCTGAGATACTTTGGCAGTGTGGCACAATTCACAGGACGTGTCTAACCAATTTTTCCTTGAGGTCAAAAAAGTACTTTACACAGAAGAGATGGTCCTTCAGAAGTCAAGAACCGTGCACGTCATAGTGTCCTTGGCCGGAGGACTGGTAGAAGGAAGGAAGGGCAGGCTTGGGAATCCCTTCCTCTTGTCCTCAATGCATATATAGAATCATACAATTGTTTAGGTTGGGAAAAAACTCTAAGATCATCTAATACAACTGGTAACCCAGCACTTCCAGGTCCACCACTAAACCGTGTCCCCAAGTGTGGATGCTGAAATGCTGTTAGCAGAGAAATTTTCTCTGCTTGCATTCATTCTGTGAGAACTTTTCCTATACTGTGTAAACTATGTAAACAATAGATAGGGTTTTTGTAAATAGCATTCATATCTAATATCTTCTGACCTTGTGTACATTATATTAGGAAAAAACATTTCTAAGTGGGTGTCTGAGATTTTGACCAATCACCCTAGGAGAAGTGAGGGCACTGTTCAATTGCTTCATGGAACTAGAATATATAAATGGTATTGTAAATTTAATAAATAATTAATTCCTCGCTCTGACTCCTGCCTCGCTGCATCTCCGAACCCCTGCATGGAAGCCCACACCCAAGTGCCACATACACACATTTTTTGAACACTTCCAGGGATGATGACTCCACTATTTCCCTGGTCAGCCTGTTCCAATGCCTGACTGTTCTTACAGTGAAGAAATTTTTCTTAATATCCAATCTAAGCTTCCCCTGGCACAACTTGAGGCCATTTCCTCTTATCCTGTGTCTAGCTAGCTGGGAGAAGATACTGACCTGCACCTCACTACAACCTCCTTTCAGGTAGTCATGGTTGTAGGTCCCCCCTGAGCCGCCTTTACTCCAGGTTAAACAACTCCAGCCCCCTTGGCCACTCCTCCTAAGACTTGAGCTCCAGACCCTTCATCTGCTTCATTGCTCTGCTCTTCAACTCTGAAGTTGTGAGGCCTATATAATCTTCCAAACATTTTCGTTTCATTCTGCAGTTTGGTGACTACAAATGTAATTAGTTGCAGGAACCTAGAGGAACTTTGTTCAGTTAAACCTTCTTCTGCTACATGTCTGCAGCTTGGCTACACACTACGCACTGGTTTCTTTTGGGATTAATTAAGAAAGAGAAACCAATGGAAATTCATTGGAATTTGGAGTAAATGTCTCAAGTTCTGTTAACTGATGAATCACTTTTAGATTTTTGATCTTTAACGAACACTTTCTAGTTATATTTTTAGTCACTTCTCTCAAAACTTGTTAAATTTGGCACGTATTTCTGGTTAATGTCTAAAAACCAATGGAAACTAATTCTACAGGTTCAGATTTATATTTGGAAACCTCTGTGTCTAGATTACTCTAAAATCAAAAGAGAGTCTAAAATGGGACATGCTGAGAGTACAAGCAGTTCATATAACATGGTTTTAATATTTTCAGCATTATTTTTCTATCCTGTTTTTCATGTGCCCTAAGACATTACTGGGACAGTTGAGACCAGGTAACAAAAAAAAAAAAAAATCCATGAATTCTGAAGAAAATTAAACTGTTGCTTCATGCAACTCATTGCTTAAATCTGCCTTAAATGCTACCATGCCAGAGAAATGGAAGGCGGAAAATACAACTATTGAAAAGACTTCTGAGCTCACCAAAATCAGTGTTTGATGTCTGTGCCAAGCAACTTACTGGAAAACATAATAAAGAATAGAATTGGTAAACTGAATGATATGTTGGAGAAAAATCAGCATTGCATACCAAGAAGGATGTCTTGTTTAGCAAACCCATTTGAGATTCAAGGAGTGATATTTATTTAGATAAAGATGGTTCTGATAATATTAGATACTTGGATTTTAAAAAACTTTTGAGCTGGTCTTTTACCATATGCTCTCAAAGTGTGATCATATGGGATAAACAGAAAAGGATAAAAAACCATCTGAAAGAAAGAAAACTCATCATTAGATTACACAACATAATGCAGTTTCCAGAACCCACAAAAATCTCTGCTGTTCAACATCTTCAGAAATTTTATGGAGAAGTTTAATGCCATGAGGTCAGTTGGCAGATAATACAAAATTCATCTGAACAGACAAATCTTAAACTGGTAATCAAGAATATCAGAAGACTTTTAGAAAAAAAAAACCAGTAACTTTTATCTTGGCTTAGTGAGTCGAATTGACTTGCCGAGAGGTCACATCAGTGACAAAAGCGTACAAGGATTGTGCAGCTGGGGATAAGGTGGAAGCATAGAGGGAAGGCGGAGTGGGACAACCTGTTTTGGTAGCAAGAAGCTGTTCAGTTATCTCGGCTGTATCACTTGATAACACTCTTAATGTGACAGGGTAATAAATGACAAGTGAAAGGTAATATACAGACACACAAAGCGACACACCCATGGAAGACACCCTCACCTTCTGTATTCACTGGTAAAACAGCAACTCCACTCAGGAAAGAGGTCTCAGACCTCTTGCTCATGGCTCTTTGAAAAGAACAGGTCAGGAAGTGACCTGAGCAATGCTTGAAAAGAGTGAGAAAAAAACAGAAGAAAAAAGCAGGACACTGTTGCTATAAAATCATGTCTTGAATATTGCATGTAGTTTTGTCCACGTTGTCTGAAAAGAAGTATAAATAAAAAACATACAGGGCAGGATGAAAAAACATACAGGCAGGATGGGGAATGGTTTCTGTTTGAGGGGCTCAGGCTGCAATCTCAGACCAGATTATGGATTTACTGCTGCAATCCCACTCCACTCTTCTTCATGCTGTCACCGAGCTGGTTCAGCACAGTAACCTGGTAGAAAACACACACACACTAAAAACAGGGAAGAGTTTCCTGCCAGGTGACTGAGCTAAAATGGCACAGCCACATCGGCGAATGTGGGCAGGGGGACACACGACAGAGGGAGGAAAGTGGCAGCCAATCCCAGGAAACCTCTGCCTTCAGCCGTAGCTTCAACAAACCATTTTGGCCAGCTTTGCTAATGAAATTAGGGCCAAGCTCCTTTGCCTGCAGCTACTTGCTATCACCCCTGGAAAGCCTCTCCCTTCTGGTGTTTGTGCAGCTGTTCAGCAACTCAGTGGGGGAACTGATCTGAAACAGAATTAATCATTTTTGTTGGATTATTCTGATTGAGTTTGAGGCATGCTAGCACAAGAAACGGATGTGGCCAAAGGACAGGAAAAAGCAACAGGGACTGGAAGGACTGCTCCTTTGAGAAATGCCAGCTCAAAGGGGTTTGGAAACAAGAAATAGACCAAAGCTCCGTAGTTCAGGAAAAAGGATGGTTCTAAAATCATGTGAGAGAGATCTGTAAACTAGTATGGTAAAAACAAATAAGGCATGATCATTCACTGTTTCTTAGATGACAAAGATTCAAGTACCCTGTAAAATTATTAAGTGCTGGATTTAAAACTAGTGAGAAAAAGTTCCTGTCCAGCCTTTGTCCAAATTCCCACCACTCCTGGAGGCCAGGCATACTAACAGATCAAAAAGCTATTTGATAAATTCATAGAGAAGTGGTACATTTGTGGCTGTTAGTGTTGCAGTGGATACAGTTTCACCTGAGAGCTCTCTCTGCACTTCAGGAGCTGAAAACAGAAAGAAAAGACCACTCCATGGTGGTTTCTATGTTTTTATACCTCTTACCTGTATCTCCACTATTGGCCACCATCAGACAGAAGGTATCAGCCTAGGGACGGTGGCTTTGAATGAGTAGGCTGGCTGTTCTGTTTTCACGTACTTTACATCAACTATATGTGATATGCATACATTGTTTATATTTATTGTATTATATTTGCAGTAATTATGGTGGAGACACAAAGTCTGAATTAGATATACCTAAATAACAAAGATAAACGAGACTAATTCTTTTTCTGAAACAAATTATGCCGCTGAAGTTTTCTTACACATTGAAGAATGTATAGATACGATGTTACTGGAGCTATCTGTCACATTGACCCTTCGACAGAGCAGTACAGATAAAAGGGGTGGCTTTAAAGCAGTGACAGAAGATAGCCTAAGTGCAGCTCTGAGCTCTGACCCTACAGCTCTAGGTTACGGCTAAGAGGGTTTCCCACAGATGGATGTGTTCTGTGTAACTATGGATGGACAAAGGACAGTAAAGCATGGCTCGCAACATATTGGTATAAACGACATTCATCTCTTTCCTGGGGAGTTCATCCTAAAATGCTGGAACAAACTGAAAATGCATTTCTGACGAAAACCTGTGTTGGTGTATGGGGAGAACCCAAGTTTCTAATTCATGGCAGGACTGGGTTGAGTTTGGTGCCAGCTTTTCCCTTCCTAGTGATGAGCCACGGAGCTATTAAAGAGATGTGCCTGGAGGTGAGGGCGCAGTCTCCCCGCCCGCTCCTCGCGTCCTACTGGCCGCCCATCGGCCCGACTCCCCGTGACCGCCCCCGCCGCTCGGCACGGCCGCTCCCGGGCGGCCGGGCAGGTACGCGGGGCCGGGCCGGGCGGCCGCTCCGCCGCGAGGTGTGTCCCTGTGCGCGGCTCGGCGGTGCCTTGTGAGGATTGGGCAGGGCGGGCGAGC
>VWPU01009394.1:0-11548 GCA_013398955.1 Callaeas wilsoni
GCAAAAACTCTGTCTCCACACTGCTTCCCTTCTTTTGCACTAACGGATCCATCCCCCAGGACTGCTGAGTCACCGCAGCAGGGTGCAGACACAGTGTATCCTTCCTAACTCTCCATCCAGAATGGGCTGAAGCAGTAAGCTTGTGTCAGGAGTGACCTGAATGCTGTCACGATTTGCTTTATCCTACAGCATAAAGTTTGTCTCCATTACTTAAGCTTCCTGCTAGGAAAATGCTCTACACAAAGCATTCCCCCAGCTGTGCTCCAGGCTGCAGGATCATTGGATCCTAACCTTGCTGACAACGAAGAGGTCTTCTCTTTTCACAACGCCTTCCTTGATTTTCTGCTGGATCCCTTCCCCAGTCTCATTCTTATTCAGGTACTCATAGGCACAGTCAAAGTGGCGGTACCCATCATCGATGGCAGCCATCGAAAAATGCATAAATATTAAGAATCTCAAATAAGTGCTTGTTAAAGACCTGCATAAATATTAAGAATCTCAAATAAGTGCTTGTTAAAGACCTGTATCCTAGCAAAATAAAACCAGGGAAACCAACCCCCCCCAATCCAGGTTGGTTGCTTTTTTTTTCCTTTACAAGAGCACTGTCTTGCAGTGATAAACATGGACTCCAGGGCTGGAAATCAACCTCCAGCCATTCATCTGTAGCTCCACTCCAACTCATGCTCAGCCCAACAGCCAGGCAGAGCAGAGCAGAGCCCCAGGCACCAGCCAGCACAGCTCCCCAGAGCTGTGCCAGGGTCAGTGAAATTTTGTGCCTGGGAGCTCTGCAGTACAGGTGCTTTACTCTGTAACTCTTACCTTCCAGGTGCCCAGCCCCTCAAGGGGCATCTTGGCTGTGGTATTTAGCGGCACGTAGGTCGCCGTGGTCCTGCACTCCTTCCTGGTTGCCTCACCACAGCTGCCTCTTGCCTGCTGGGTTTAACAGTGCCTGGTCACTGGCCAGGGCAGGGGTCGATGCTGGGGCGTCACTGGTGCTCTGGGTCCTCCCCATATCTGGAAAACAAGGCTGTGGCTTTTTCTCTGTACACTCAGCTCACAAAAGTTAATGTGAAAGCTGAAATCAATTAAAAATTGAGGAGGTGATTACTTGGGGCGTGGCAGTGGTGGGCCCTGGGGACCTTTCCCTTATCAAAAGATAAGGGTTGAGGGCAGGTGTATCCTGGTCCAGCTCCTGCAGTGCCCTGACCAAGTCCCAGGGATTGTCCATGTGCCATGTGCCGAGGTGTTCTGACACCCTGTTGCAGTTCCCCCCATAGATTTCCTGAGAGAGAAGGTTTCATTCAGGGGCCCTTTGGCCCAGGATTGTCACTGGTAAAGGCTGGGGATGTCCTGAAAAGCATCAATAAAAGAGCCCCGGGGTAGGATGTGATGCAGAGGCCGCTCGCTCCCCGCTCCTGGAGCTGCTCCCTCGCTGCCGGGTTTGTGACTGGGCTGAGCCATGGGCTGGGAAAGGGCTGAGCCTTTGGCTGGAGCACCACAGTGGTGCTGGCCTGGCCTGGTCTCCCCTTGATGGAACCTCGTCACCTTATGTGCTGATGAGACAGCTGGAGAAACCTCAGTGTGAGTTTGCAGAGGAAGAAGGGGTTCCTTTTCACCCTGCCCCAAAGGTTTTGGTACCCCCTTCTCAGGCTGGAAGGTGAGGCACAGTGTAGAACAGGGAAATTCACACAGGGCACGTGTGGATGCTGAAATGCTGTTAGCAGGGAAATTTTCGCTTCTTGCATTCATTCTGTGAGAACTTTTCCTTTGCTATGTAAGCTATGTAAACAATAGCTAGGGTTTTTGTAAATAGCATTCATATCTGGTATCTTCTGACCTTGTGTACACTATATTAGGAAAAAACATTTCTAAGTGGATGTCTGAGATTTTGACCAATCACCCTAGGAGAAGTGTAAGCACTGTTCAATTGCTTTATAGAACTAGAATATATAAATGGTATTGTAAATTTAATAAATAATTCATTCCTCGCTCTGACTCCTGCCTCGGTGCATCTCTGAACCCCTGCTTGGAAGCCCACAGGCACGCATGCCAAGTGTGACAAGTAAAATTAAGTCCCTGTTTTTCCCCAGTCTTAACAGAATCATCCCTCTGCCTTTTCCTTTTTCCCTTTTCCCCTTTTCTTTATTTCTCCTTGTTTTATTATTGTGGGCAGCAGGCATATCTCTATGGCTTGTTTTTTAGCAGCCAGTGCATTCCTAAAGGAATTTCATAATGCAAAGATGTTCGAGCATAGAAGGTAGAAGGTGTCCTGTAGCTTCGTGGGCATCGTGGATGCCATATATAATTACTGCCAGAAGCTAACACACCCTTAGCACAAAACCAGAGCAGGATCCAGGGTGGATGGATGTGTTTTAATGTTCGCACACACGGGGGCAGAGTTAAACTTGTGTGTGGCCACTGCTTTTGCGTTTCTTCAGTCTTAACTCAGCAGATTGAATTGCATATGGTATTCCTTAGATTTTCTAATAATGAGAAGGTGGAAATCTCTCTTCCTCTGCCTCTTTTCCTAAAACGGGATAAGGAGAAAAAAAATAAAGGCGACTTACATTTGTAATAAATAAATAGACTTGACAATTTTCTGGTAGAGACTCAGAAGATACAAACCTGGGTTTAAAGAGGAAATTAGCCGGTTATCACTAACATACCAATTTTCTGGATTGTCTGATCCTTAAATTAAAGGCACAAAAAAAGGATTTCCTTTTCCGTGCTGTCTTTGCACTGAAATGTATGAGACGGTCTCCTGCTTCAGCTCACCACTGTGTCTCAAAGGTGTTCCAAAACTTGCACTTTTAAGCATTGTTACGCACATGCGGGGAAATCAAGTCTGTTTTCTCCCTCCTGTTAACAGGGCGCTTACTTTCAATATTCATGTCCGAGGAGAAGCAGAAAGACCTATCTAAACTTTAGTATGGTTGGATTTACTACGACAGGGAGCACTGTGATGTGCTCAACACCTCCAGCTTGTTTTTGCCTGCTGCCATCAGTGAGGACTGTGGGCCATGTGCAGCTGGTAGGAAGCGGTGTGTGCTGTCCAGACTCGGGTTGTTAACTACACATTTGCATTCCGTTGGGAAGTTTGCCATTGATTCAATAGCATGGAAATGAGCCGTTTGTTAAAATGCCTGCCAACAGTGCCAGCTCTTTGTTCAGCCAGTGTAGTACCAAACTCTGTCGAACCTATTCTGTATGTTGGCCCTGGTGTCCTTGGAATGGCTGGATGTCGTGAGGCCCTGGCACTGTTTTCCAGGGCCTCATCCCCAGAAATCCCCTCTGTTCCCCCTGCAGCTCACAATGCAGGAGTGGTGGTGGCTCAGGCAAAATGGGAAGAGAAAATTCCTCAGGATCTGCATCCCAGTGTTGGCCTGGCCATGCTGGCCTCTGGGGACAAACCAAGAACAGTAAGAAGAGTAAGGATTGACCTTTTGCTTCTTCCCAAGCACATTCCCCACTCTGTAGCGTTAACCCGTGAGGTCAAGAGGTGCTGGGATATCGTGCAAAGCTGAGAAAGTAGCTGCTAAAAATGGCCTTTTTTAAAATGGCCTTTTGCTCACTCACTGTATGTCACCCTCTGGAGCCAGATGGGCTTCCCAGAAGGAGTAGTCCCAGTCTGATGTTTCCACAGCGCTGGGCACACAAGAAGCCTGAAACAATATATTTTGGGTTCTGAGAAAAACCCAGCCAATCAGGTTCTGAAGCTGGAGTAACTATTACTGTTGCAAATAGAGGAAAGGGGAAAATCTGGGGAACATCAAGTTGAAACTACCCTGAAGAGGAACCTTTTAACTTAGCAGAACTACAGGAAGCTACAGTTTTTGACAGCTACATCAAATGGGGTGGTGGTTTGGTGATAAAGAGAAGCGTAACTTGCCAACAAGTGGGTACCTGAGGGTAAACAGGACGGGAAGAGATCGTTAATAAAACTGTCAGGCAGTGGGGAGCAGACCCCTGGAGGCAGTGGAGGAGGTGTTGACAGCGGACAAGGGCAAAACAAGGCATGTTCACGATATTCCCAAAGAATAATGTAGTTACATTTTCTTCTGAGTCTTGTCTACATGAAAATCTTGCACTGTTTCATTATGCTGATGCAAATGCCTTTTTTGGACACATATCAGTTGAAGTATGTTGTGTATTGATTTAGCTTCAATCCCTTCCTTACCACTTCAGTTAAAACAGTAGCAAGCACTCCAGCAAAATAACATCCATCCTCCCACAGACTTCACATTAATTTAACAGCATCAGTTTTTGAACTGGTTTAATTAAACTGCAACTTCCTTGCACAGGCCAGGACTGGTTGCTGTGGAAGCAGAAACATGTCAGTGTCTTTTGTGTCTTTTCTTTAACTTGTAAAAAGAAACCTTCTGATCACAGACTGGAGAGGTGGATTAATGTGGGACTGGCAAATACTTTGCTTAATTTTCTCTAGGTCAGGCCCTGTAAAAAGAGCAGGTACCAAAGCATCAACAAAGACCAAACTTTCTCAGTTGCTTCGGTGGGAGAATGGGCTTTGTGATGAGGGGATAGGCAACTTCAGTTAAATAGGAAGAGCACCATGGCCAGCATCCAAACTATCTCATCTATAAATGGAAAATTTGCCCATCCCAGACCTACATTCCTGTCCAGTTCTGTTGGTAGGCATGGTTATCACAGGAATGGGATTTTCCTTACTTGTATACTGTAGGTTTTCCAAAGCTCATCACTTTAGAGAACAGTTGACTATTTTTCCTGCCAAGTGGAAGCTCTTGTTCTCATGGAAAAAATATTTTCATGCTTCCTTTCAAGTTTCAGCAATAAGCCATGTCCAGTTTTGACAAAGAAAGGGATGCTTTGAATGTCCTAAGAGTGGAAGAAGAGATATGTTTTCCTTTATAAAAAACACAAAAAGTTTTGAAAAGTGTTGGAAATATTTTCCTCCCGTTTGAAAAACAAAACAAAATGAAGCACACAGTAAAACCAGTGAGTTCATCTTGATTAGGAACAACGTGAAAAATACCACTGTGGAATCTGTACAGTTAGAGCTGAATAGAAATTGCTTTATAACCTGAACTCGTACACAACAGGGGAGCCAGATTGTTTTAGCTGACTGAGTTACTCAGGTTTTGTAAATACGAGAGCAGAACCTCATGTGGTGTTTCTCCCGTCACATGGCAGGACCCGTGGGCAATATGAACATTTAGTGGGAATGTGGAAGGTCCAGTGATTCGCACAGAAGTTCGGCTCATTGTCCTTCACTAATCCATGGCTGTGCAGTTATTGCGCTGTGTGCTCCAGGTCTGCTCTAGGGTTGGTCAGATGGGCTTCCGCACTCTCAGCATCTGTCGCTTCCAGAAGGAGCTCGGGACGTGCAGGGAGGAGACCATGAGCTGCACATTTTTCTAGCATGAGGCTTCCAGCAATTGTCTTGTCTGGGGACTCTGCTTGTCCTGCAACCAGAACATGTGTGGAGCCCCAGGGGCTGGGAAGAGATGGTGGCCACGTGTGGGTTGCTGCAGAAGCCAGGCAAATCGGTTTGGCCTGTGTGTGCTCCCAGCTGCCCCCCCAGACTACATGCAACCATAAGAGCAGATAAAGTGGCTTCTTCATCTCTAAAGTTTCTGTATCTTTAGAAGGGCGAGAGGCCTTGGTCCGACAGCATGGGCCTCATTTTATGGTGTCTTTCCCGAGACATTATACCCTTCCCCAAAAAGAAGATGGGTAGTTCGTTGCCAGATATATATCTACTTCTGCAAATGCCTTCTTAAGAAGGGCAGGACCGTACTGCCCATTATTTTCCTCACACATCCATCGTATTGATCTTGGCTCAGTCCCTTGTTTGATACATTACAGATGCAGGCTTTTACAGAGAAGGGTAAGGACAGCAATACTGAATGTTTAAACAAGTACTTGACCTGTCCAAAATGTTGACTGTTGGATTGTGCCTTGTGTCTCTGGGAAGCAGAAAAGTTTCCTTCTTGGTAAGATATAAAAGGAGAAACTGAATTACTGGCAAAATATTTTTTTGCAGGCTCTTCTGTGGCTAGCTAGATCTGATGAAAAAATAGAGGAATGGACTAATTCTAAATCAAAAAAGAGTGGAAGTCAGGCACAAAATTATTTCAGTGAATGGTTTTCCATGTAAGTAAAACAGATGAAAATTCGAATTGAAAAACTCTGGGAAGTTGGCTATTCCTACTCCCCAACATGCATGATTTATTAGTCCTGTCTGTCTTTCCACTCATGCTCCTTTTTTGTTAAAGAAATGAGGTGGGCTGGAGGGGGGAGGAAGCATGAATTAACTTGTGATACACAGCTATTTATTTAGCAACCTAACTCCTAAAGTTTCCTGGGAAACAATCCTGTAAAAGAGCGGCCTGAATTTGTTGCTTTTTACGGTCAGGAGCAGCTCCAGTGAATTCTGAGAAGTTACAGTAAAATAGAAGAACAGTGTGACTCAGTCCTTCTCTTGATATTATCTAATCATGACACATAGGACAGACTTTTTATGTAGGAAATTCATTTTTGTGCTCCATTCAAAACCAAAGTAAACCTCAGCCAGTCTTGTTTTGTAAACTGGTGAGATGCAAGAGAGCCACATACCATGGACAGAAACATGAGAAGCACCAGAAAGGTCTTTGTGATTTGTAGAGTGTTTGTGATTTGTAGAGGAAACAAACATCATAAATCCAGACAGAGGTAACTCTGCACACACACATCAGCAAGGTCTGAGTTAACCCAGGGTTCATCGTAACATGCAAGTAAAAGACTTTAGAGCAGCTTTTTTTTTTTGAGGTGAACCATTAATTTTTCACAGCAAGACGTTAATACACACGAACTTGAGTATGTGTGGTGTCTTTGTTGTTCTCACCCTTCTCTGCAACGACACCGAAGTTCCCATTTTAGCCTTTTGGTTGTATTTGCCCAGATTGTTATGTGCTGTCATCATGCTCTAGTATCAGCACTATCCAGTCTGTTTTCAAAATAACTTATCGTGACTAGACACCACCCTGCTGCTTTCTTTTTTTTCAAAGCCCTTTTAAATTATCTCTTCCCAGACAGTTCCTTACTGACGTCTGGTGTCTAGAGCACTTTGTTTATCATTGGGGGGAAAAAAAGGCAGATTCATCACGGGATTTTCTTTGCTTTTGATACTGCCACAATAAGTTAATTTGTACAGTATTGTGACTAAAAAACAGTGAAATGCTCCAAACCAAAATCTGAAATGTAAACCCCTCCAAACTCACAAAATATAAAAGTGAAACTTGTAAATCTTCATGTTTTGTCTCTGGCGCTAGAAATGGGAAAACTTTTGATTGTGAGAAAGAATTTTGTTTTCCCAGCCCTTGACACCTTGTAAAACTTCTTTTAGAGGTATTTTTGAAGACTAGAACTGTATCCATGAGGATTTCTTCAGAACATTGTGTTCCACACACTTTTTTGTATATTGTAGGCACCTGCTGTACTGAGGAGTTTATTTGAAGATGACAATGTAATGGTTTTGAGGGCAGAGAGAATATAAGCTTTTTCTCATGCGTATATTCTCAGTTTGGGATACGCAGAAATAAATTTTTTTTTTTTAAGTTAATATTTCAGAAGAATAGACAGAAGCCACCTTTTTTACTTCAGAATAACATTACCAGTACCTAGCCATTGGGATTACACAAAAGATTCAGTTCCCACTTCAGGTTTAGAATACGATGCCTCACAAAGCAGCTTCTCTCCATCTGTTTTGCATATAATGAAGGCTTTTATGTATTTTCTTCCTCTTTCTCGGACATTTATTTGGTATTAATGATTCAGAAAAACTTCTGTATGTACTTAAAGACTAAAGCTCTGATTCTGGTGACAAATGCAGGGTTAGTTTAAGTGCTTACACACGCATGTTTTTTTTTCAAAACAGATTTTCCCTCCACACGATGCAGTTAGAGAGAGAGAGCGAGAAGAAAAAAAAAGGTGGAGTACTTTATTTTCTCTTCACATAGACTTCTGGTTTTGATATAAAGAGAATCTACTGAAATTGTGTATTGCCTCAATACCCAAACAGAGTGGAAGCCCCACCATGTTAACACATGGAAGCAGCATTGCATTGAGCAGGTGTCAAACAGTGCCTGGACTAGTGACACAAAAAGTGAAAAAGGGCCTTTGCTGAGGAGCTGAAATTGTAATTGGGTGACTGCCTGGTGTGCAAGGTGTGCCTGGCTGCTCCGTCAGGTGCACCCCCAAGTTTTAGGTAATAATAGGCTTGGTTTAAGATGTGGTGGTGTGATATGTTGACAAATAGGGGTAGGTGTGTGATGAAAAATTACCCACGCACAGGTGTGCTCAGGCCAGGGAAGTGCTGAGAACCACTTGTGTGGGTACTGCAAGATGTGGTGAGTGGCTCTGACAGAGAGAAGGAAGCCTGGCACGTCCTTGCCTGCTCCGTGCTCCCTGAGCTGTGATGGAAAAAGGTTCATTTTCCTTGTGTTACGGACCGAGGTCTGGTGTGTAGAGACCTACGAAGAGATGGATTTAGCCAGAGTCACTTTACGATGTTGTAGTTCTGAATCCTCAGGAGGCAGTAAGGATGTTTTTCTCTGTGTAGCTGTTGTACTCCCAGAGCTTTCTCCATACAAATTTGTCCGCGGGTGAAAGTGGGCCATCAGAATAGTTGCAGAGGAATGTCAGGCAACAGCACGGATAGCAGACAGAGAAAAGACAGGATCTAGGTCTTTTATAGGGGGAAAAAAGATGTCAAGTGTTGAAAATGGCCTGAATGGGCCTGCATCGGAGAAAAAGGTGAGGGAGGGTTCCCTGGGCACACATCTGGGTGGCAGAGAGAATGGGCTGGAAAGGAGTAGGGAGGGTCTAGAAAAGGAGACATAAATTCATGCAGTAGGAAAACACACAGGAGAAGTTTTAGAGAGAGGGTTTCAGAGTTATTAAAGAGTGCAAGGACTTGGTTACAGAACTTTATTTTGAAGATGAAGTTATTAATGAAGACAGATCATGTATCAAACAGTTCTAAACAAAGAGCTCAGGGTTTCTGGAAGTTAAGATGGGTATGTCTGCAATGCCCTGTGGCAAACACTGGATCTGGCTTTGAACAAAGTAACTATTCTATGAAAGAGTACCAAGGGCATAATCAGTGAGGAACGCTCCTGTTTGCCACAACAGTTTAATCAATCATTAATCGGCCTTTCTTCTTTCCGGTTCTGTTTTCTTCTGTTTCTGCCTTGCTCAGCTCCAGGCCTTTATTCAGCGCCGTGCAGTTGCACTGGTGCCCCGGCGGAAGTTTCTGTGTTGAGGAAAGGAGTTTCCTGGACTAATTCTGCCACAAACATTCCTGTAGCCAAATGCAACAGCCTGGAAGGGCTCCAGAGCGGAGACCCTGAAAAACACAACCCAGCTGGTCTGAGAGATAATAGCTGCCAAATGAGTGTAGCTGTCTGCAAAAAGTCACGAACAGGGATATGGCTTTGACTCTTCTGTCCTTGGATAGTTTGAAATGTGAATCAATGTCATTAGGCTGTTTTTGCCATGCTAATGAAATGGTCTTTCTTGAAGACTAAAGGAGACAAAAATCTGTATTTAGAGGCCATAGAGGTCCTGGATTGTGGCATGGGTTACCGTCTACTCACTCACTCATGACTGCATATTGGCATGGAATGTTTCTTTCCGTTAATTGTGTTCTTAATGACTGACGTACAGCCAATGTAGTGCTGATATTCAAGAAAAGATATTTTTCCTTCTGTCTCTAGGAACTTTGCTCCTTTTCCTTACAAAGTCATCCGACCAGTTTGCCTGAAGGCAGGGTGACTGCAGGTCATGCAGTGGGATGTGGGAGCAATTCTCTTCACCCGTTCGAGTTGATGGGTGGCAAATCAAACTCTTCTACACAGTGAACTTGAGTATTGCTCTGATTTCATAGGCCAGACTGGGTTTATACTGTAAGTTCTGCCTTAGACAAAGTTGATAGAAATGAAAGGTAGTTGCTAATATTAAAGTCGGTGGATGAGGTGAAAAGGATTTTATGTGTAACTGTTAAGTACAATGCACATCCAGTAGAAATATTCTGCAGAAGCAGCAGATTTTATTGTGGTTCTGTGATGAGGTCAGGAATAGCTCTATCAGGAAAGGCATTGAAAATATTCTCCCTGAGATGCAGAATGCTTTCTAGAGCTTCTCAAATAAATGAGGAACAAAGTGCAGTAACCAGCAAAGAGATGCAGGATGCTGCTCACCAGCAGCCTGGCCACTCTTACCACACAGTGCTGTGAGCCTGGCAAAGCAGTGTTTCAGCTGGATTAGCCTTCTTTCCCACTGACATTTTAGGATCTAATCCCCATAAATGTAAGATTAGACACCATTTCTCCCCATAGCACAATAGACACATTATTTTAATACCTCTGCCCCAAATTTTCTTAAATTTACTCATGTCACTTTTCCCTATCAGAATCTGAATCTTCCATCTTTTATTTTCATGCACTATCTTTTTAACTTATTAAGGAGGGAAGATCACCTCTATCCCCTGTAGAGAGGATGGTAGAGCACATTTGTTGTACATCCAGCTTGTGGCCCTCTAAGCTTTACTTTGAGGCTGTAAGCATTTAGAGAAGAAAATGTGACTCTGATTGGGTATGAGATGTCCTCTGTTTCTTTTTAAAAATAAAATCAGATCTGTGGCAATAGAAGCAGTAAAGGACACCATCTTCCCACACCACTTCTCTCTTGTTTCTAGCCAAAGCTGTTCCATCCACTTGTTTTTAAATACTTTGGGATTACAGCCTGTGGGAATGAGCGAGCTACCGTGATCCTTAGGAAGACTCACATATTTTTCTTTTTCTTTTTTTTTGCTGCTGATTTCATTATGAGTAATGAGGTTTTGGACCCTTGCTTTTCACCAAAGCCAGAAGGTCCTACAGCGGGAAGAAAAAGTGAGCCCTGCCTGGGAAAGTCCCCGTCTGACTGACTCTGTGCCCCGTCTCCCCAGCTCCTGGGAAGGAGCGAGGGGGTGCTGGACGGCAGCCCACGGCGCTGCTGCCACGCTCCTTCCTGGGCACGGAGGAGGCTGGGGCAGGGGAGCGGGAAGGATCCAGCGGCTGCGGGCAGCCCGGCGCCTTCCTTCGCCTCCTCCGTGGCGCGGCGAACGGGCGATCCCTTCCTCCCTCCCTCCCCCCCTCTGCCGCAGTGCCCACCCGGGCGGTGGGAAGGAGCGGGACGTGCCCCGGGGCCGGACTGAGGCCCAGGGCAGCCACGGCTCGAGAGGAGCGGAGCCCGTCTGAGTTCGGCGGTCCGGGGGTGGTTTCGGGAGAAGCCAGAGGTTTGGATGCCTCCGGTCGCGTTCTGCGCGCGCTGCCGAGACCCCGTTCCTCCGTTTCACAAAGCGCCGCCTGCGAGCCCAGACCCGCGGGCGGAGCCAGCATCTCCGCCGCGATCGCCGGCGGCAGATCGGCCGGCTCTGGGAGGCCGGGATTCCCGCGGGAGGAGGGGCGGGATGGCCGCAGCATCCCCGAGCCCCGCGCGGGCACGGCAGCGCCGGCAGCGCCGGGCTTGGCGCGGGGCCCGGCGCGCC